>JANHAO010003412.1:0-26203 GCA_026873985.1 Saraca asoca
ACTTGTTATTCATTTTAGTTAGCTCAACAATTCACTTTTCACTCCATTGAAATTTACATTAAGTTGCATGAAATTCAATCCCTGTAGAGACGATACTCACTCACTCTATATTACACAATTGACTGTGTGCACTTGCATAATTTGAGAGACGAATTCAATTTTAAAACACTCAACAAGTAACATCTTTTTTCTTTTAATAGAAAATTGAAAACATCTAAGTTTGATGGCTTTCTTAATCATCTCCTTGATAACGAACATAATTGTTAGTCACATGGTCAAACATCTTATGATATTTATAATATTTTGATCTTTGATTTCTTTTCTTTTCTTTTTTGTCAATATGATGTGGCCATCAAACAATTTGATTTGTTTTTCTTTCCACATTAAAGCCCTATTTGGTAATTAGCTGATTGCATTAGCGGTTAGTTGATAGCTGATTGTATTAACTGATTTAACCAGCTGATACATTAGCTTTTTCTATAAAGATGTTTAGTAAAATCAGTTGTTTACTACTAGTTGTGTAGACGTAAAATGACATATCCTTATATGGGTATATTTTATTATTTATTTGACTATTATTTTATTTTAATAATATTTTAGATTTTAAAATATTATTTATCAAAATTTCCTTTTAAAAAAATCATTGTAATTCATTATTTATTAGATTTTCCTTTAAGAAATAAATAATTATAATTTACTAGTTTTTCTTTAAAAATAAATTATTATAACTTATTATTTATTATATTTTTAAGAAATAATTAATTATAATATACTATTTATTAGATTTTCTTTTAAGAAAAATAGTTATAATTTATTATAAATTTTTTTTTATAAAAATAGATCATTTTAGATAAAAATAAGATTATTATTAATACTAATTGTTATTATTGTTGTTGTTCATGTTATTATTTCTTATAAGTTGATGGTAGGAGAAAAAAGATGAATGATTAAACAATATATTTAATACATATGAATAAAGTAGAAAAATGTTTATCATAAAATATATTTCATTAATATTTCTTATAAGGGCTTTTGTGTGCTCAAAGGGAAGGGTGTCAAAAATTGAATTAATTAAGGGTAGTGATGCCTTTTTGCACCCTAAATATTAAATATCTAATTAAAAAAGATGATTCCTTAGCATTTTGAAATTAGCTCTATGAGAGCTAAAAAGATTACTCAAACAACCAATTACTAAACACCAAAAATAGCTGATTAACTTAGTTAGACAACTAAAATCCCTCAAATCAGCTAAAACTTAATCAAAAAGTTATTTACCAAATACTTTCTAAGTCGAATATTTGATTAGCTTTATTAATGTCAAAAGAATACATTCTTTTGTTTATGTTGTCCATCTTATCTTTTATTTCATTATATTTCAAAAGTGGGTAAACATATGATAGGCCAAGTTTTAATTTAGTCAGATGTATTTCGTTTTCAATTTCTAATTCTTCATTCTCGACAAAAGCAACTTTTCTTTTCTAAGTGGGACTTTTTTTTATTTTTCTTTCTTTTTCTTGTTGAAGTTGTTCAATTTGTCTTACTTTTTCAGCCAACTGAGATATGTCAGCAATGTCCTGATTCACCAATCTTTTTATAATTGAAAATTCGAAACCAATGCAACAATTTTGACTATCTCAGATTTAGCTATTTGAGTAAAGCAATGGCTTTTGGCCAATTGAAACCTGAACAAATAATCATAAAAAATTTTTATTGACGGTTTTTCTTATGTTAAATAATTTGGCTAAACCGATTCTCATATAATCCTTATAGAATTTGTCATTAAACATTTTTTCTAATTGTGCCCAACAATGCATAGAGTTAAAGTGCAACCTTAAGTATTAGGAAAATGAAGTTCTAGTTAAAGATAATAGAAAATATTTCATTTTTAAATATTCATTGCATGCAAGTTCACAACTTTCAGTTGTGAATTGAGCAAAATTCTCTATTGTTGACTAGTTATCCTCATTTAGGAAGGTGGTAAATTTTGGAACTTTGAACCCATCAAGAGTTTTAATTTGATTTATCCAATCTAGAAAAACACATCTATAATTTGAATAACTATTATATCCTCTAATTAGTTCAATAGTTGTTCAATCAAAAACTGCAAGTTTTGTTTTGATTTTTTATAATTTTGATTTAAAGGGACTTGGATGTTTTAATTATTTCGGTTTCTTGTATTCTAAATTCTATTTATTTCATCTCTCCCTTACCAAAGGATTCTAACTCGACCTTATTATGATCAATCCATGTTAGGTTCGTCGTTTTTGATATTTTCACGAATTTATCATCCTTATGATTGTTTTCTTCATCATTATCGAAATATGATTTCATCATTTCCATTGTTTATTTCATTCTTTGCTGACTTATAGCATTATTTTCTAATACTGGTTGCAAAATAGTCACAATTTGTTGTGACATCATATGAACCATGTCATGATTACTTTCATCCATCCATTGTCAAAAGATAATGGACAATTTTTGGAATTGATCCCAATAGGAATCCGTAATAATTTCTATCCATTTGAGGATATATGGATACATTTGATTAAAAGGAATACCAAATGGCATTAGCCTCTAGACATTTATTCATTGTTATTTTCTCTTTGGACATTCTTATTAACTAAGTTGTTATTATTGTTTCTATTTCTATTTGGCGCACCTTGCCTTTTCCTCCTATTTTGATTTTGAATCTAGTTGTTACTTGGGAATTATTTGGTAAGTTTTTCCACTTTGATTATTTTAAGCATTAAGGCCTTTCTTCATTTGAAAGGCCATTTAAAGAATTAGCAGTTGTTATGGGTGATTTTCGATACTGCACAAAACGGGCTGGTAAAGGCCCAACTATAAATCAGTCCAAGTGAGAAAAGAGCCAAGCTCACTAGATTGCTAGCCACCTAAGCACAGAATTAGGCAAAAGCATCAGATCGCTAAGGGGTAGAGTCCTGGTTTGCATAGCCAGCAACTTGCTATACACAAACTTATATTGCCAAAGGTGAGCTCGCGAGGTTCGTCCTCACTGACCAAGGGCCAGCAACTATTATAGCTCGAGTCCCATCTCACGGACACAACTTCTTGCTTAGCAAAAGGCTCGTCAAGGGCAGACCTGAAGATGGGACCTTCTTAGACCAAGATTCATGGGCCTGGTATGCAAAAAGTAGCGTGTAAGGCCTACCCATAGAAAGCAATTTGAAGAAGTCAGCTAGTAGCCTACAGAAGCCATTTTGCAGTAGCCTAGGTTATCTTGTACATGTATTTTGATATAATAGAATTACAACTTGTAAAATTATATTTGTAACCTCCCTAACCTCTATAAATAAGAGGAGGAAGATCTCTGTAAGCAAGCCTAAGCTGATATACAGAGACTCTATAGAAATTCCTTTAGAAGTAATAACATTATCATGTATATAGAGACCGGTGCTATCTGATTTTGGCTGATCCATATTAAAGGTTCTATGTCCTGTTATTCTTCCTCTTCTTGCTTCCTACATCCATTTACTACGTGTACAACTAGATTGTAGCTTGAGTCCTATAAGAACTCTCTGTGTTGACAGGATTTCAACTGAACCAAATCCACCGTCAATATTTTGGTGCCGCTATAGGGACTCATCTGTATCTTGATTCATTTTTTTATTGTTGTAATGGTTAGAGGAAGAGCCACTAGAGTTTCAAATGCATTGGTTGATCGCCCGAAAGGTTATATGTTTACAACAAACTCTTCTACTGCTCCTGTCATAGGTGTTACTATCGGCTTGCCCCCAGCCAGCTCTTGTCAACCTGTTACTATTGTTAATGGCATCGATGGAACACAAACCTAGCTTTAATGCTAGGAAATATTAGAAAATATGATGGGAGAATTGACTAGAGCAGTCACGATGTCAGCGTGAACATAAGCTCAAGATATGCAAAGACAAACTAAGGTCGCAACATCCAGAAACATTCACCAGCAATAGTAAGCTAGGTGTTCGAGTAGGGCTAATCGAGAAGATTCCTCAGCTCATTCCTCGCAAGAACAAGCTCCAAGTCATTGCTCTTGCAACCACGAGAGTTAAAGGATCCAACAATCTTCTAACCAGTAGTCTGGGGTGCGGGACCCACTGGTGGAAGAATTGTTTCAAAGGATGGTCCAGCTGGAGGAATGTCTCTAAGCTCCAAATGATCGAGCTTGCAATGAAGAAAGGTCACCATTCTCCAAAGAGATTGAGACTCAGCCTCTCTCTCTCAAGCTTAAAGTCCCCACGATCTTGTGCAATAGGGATGCCAATCCTTATGACCAACTAGATGTATTCAATGTTTAGATGGATTTGTAAACAACTGATCCTCTAGTCAAATGTCGAGTTTTCCCAGCTTCTTTAAGGAGTGTGCCTTGGGCGTGGTTCAAAAGCCTTCCAGCTCGCTTGATATGTAGTTAGGAAGAATGTTAGCAAAAGTTCATCACCCAATACTGAGCTTTGAAGAGGCAGCTTGTGCCCCTGTCACCTCGTGATAATCTTTTAGTGTAAGCATGAGTCGCTAAAGGATTATATTGCAAGGTTTAGACTCAAGGCCAACTTAGTAGAGAATCCCTCGGAAGAAACCATTTTGGCAATGATCTTCACGGGACTCTGTAAAGATGGAAAGTTATATAGAAGCCTGTACAAGTCCCCGATTAAGGATCTTACTGAGTTCTATGAATGAGTTGCTAAGTAGATCAAGTGGGAAGAAACTTTTGACTCGAGAAGGCATGATTAGAAGGACAAGAAGGGCAGTCCCATTCGAAATAAAAAGAGAAGCAACGAAGGCTAGAGTGATCCTCCTGATGACTAGATTACAAAGAAAATGAGAGCCGAGTGACCTCAACATCTTGGTTGCCATAAGCATTATAGCATCCTATTAGACAGTCTGGATAGGATATTTGTGACAGAAAAGGGTAGAGAAGATTTCGGGACTCCTACTCCCTTGAGAACCCCTCGTGTGAGCAGAAACACGAACAAATTTTACACCTATCACAGTGAGATTAGGCATAACACTTTGGATTGCCGAGCCTTCAGGGATATGATTGAAGATTTGATTAGGAAGGGTTACTTGAAGGATTACATACTATGGCCTGCTCAATGGCAGCCTTCTCAGTCTTAGTGAGATCCCGAGTGGGAGGAGACGGTTGCAGTAAGAACCATATTTTGATTCTGCAATGAAAAATGTAAAAATAGCCCAAATTCTATGTAAATAGCTCTTGACCAACTCTCAGCGAAATGATAGTTTAGTAGCTAGTCCTCGGGATGCGAGTTCCCTAATTCCAACTTCTAACCATATCCTTTTAAGTTTCATATTAAATCATTATTGCATTAGAACAACCTACTTCCTAGCACCATCCTAATGCGATCTAGCATGTATATGACTAACTTTCTTAGGCACCATATGCATGCAGTCTCATCATGCACATGACCAACTTTCTTAGGCACCATGTGCATGCGTTCTTATCATGTATACAACCAACTTTCTTAGGCACCGTATGCATGTGATCTCTAGCTTGTGCATATGACCAACTTCTTCTTAGGCACCATATGCATGTGCCTCATCATGTATATAACCAACTTTCTTAGGCACTATATACATGTTGTCTTAAGTGCACATGCGACCAACTTTCTCAGGCATCGCATGTATGCAATCTGCTATTTGTTGTGCACATGACCAACTTTCTCAGGCACCATGTGCACGTGATCTTTTACTACTCATGCATATGACCAAATTTCTTAGGGACCGTATGCACACAACCTCGAACATATGACTAACTTTCTCAAGTACCATGTGCATGCGACCTAATGCTACCAACTCTCATGCAACTTACTATCAAGCACAACTCTCATGCAACCTACTCATACAGCTTATCCTCGAGATGCTCTGCTCAAATTTATTACTCACCAAAAAGTATGACCAATTGGTTATCTGGACATTTAATTTTACTATGATTTATAGGAATCTATATTATCATCTGTAATACATAGAATATTCAACACAACATGCAAGAATCATGAAGAAAAATTTCATTCATTAAAAAGCCTCAACGAGGTAAATTTACATAAGAAAGAGTCAGAATATAGATTAAAACAAGCCTACAGCTAATACATTCTGGAAAGAAGATTGATTCCTTGGGGACGATCTCTAAACCAGCTAGAGGGCTTATGGCTCCTTATTCTTCTTCTTGCCATCCTCTTTGGTTCATAGCTCTTTTCCAGCCCTCTACCTAGCACTGAAAATTCAAAAGAAGCTAGCGAATGTGGCCAAAAAAGTAAGACCCGATGCATCACCATGAGAAAATAATCCAAAATCTATGCAAGATCTTTCTAAATCCTCGAACAAGGATTACCCATGAAGGCTCCCTATACAGCAAATCATACACACCTCACCAAAAAGGCATACCATAAAAAATATTGGGGGCTTATCTAAGGCACCCATCTGTTCACTCAATGAAGAAGAAAGAAGAACTTCCTATGCCTTAAATAGACTAGCCTGGTCTCATCGAAGAGTCTAGAAGAACTCCCACCTACTCTCATTAAATGCCTTTGAAGAAAATGAGACAAACTAGCTAATGGTTGTGAAGCATGTATAGTAGAAGGTATAGCCTGAAGCGAATGAAATGACAAGCTGACCACAGACTTTGACTGCATGGTAATTTGTAAATAAGGCCCTTTGCTAGCAAGACTGCAACTCCCAACCCATGAAGCGAGCTGAGATTTGGGGGCTTATGTTATAGGTGATTTTTGTGTATTGCACAAAACAGGTTAGCAAAGGCCCAGTGGTAGATCAGTCCAAGTAAGAAAAGAGCGAAGATCGCTAGCCATCTAAGCATAGAACAAGGTAGTAGCCTCAAATCGCTAAGGGGTAGAGTCCTGGCTCACATAGCTAGCAACTCGTTATACATGAACTCGCATTGCAAAAGGTGAGCTCGCGAGGTTCGTCCTCGCTAACCAAGGGCCAACAGCGACCACAGCTTGAGTCCCATCTCGCGGATGCAACCTCTTGCCTAACAAATGGCTTGTCAAGGGTAAATCTGAAGCAAGGACCCTCTCAGACCAAGATTTGTGGGACTAATCTACAAGAAGCAGCGTATAGGGCCCACCCGTAGAAAACAATATGCAGAAGTTAGTTAGTAGCCTGCATAAGCCATTTTATAGTAGTCTAGGCTATTTTGTACATTTATTTTAGTGTAATAGAATTACAACTTGTAAAATTACATTTATAACCTCTCTAGCCTCTATAAATAAGAGAAGGGAGATCTGTATAAGCAAGCCTAAGCTGATATACAAAAATTCTGTAGAAATTCCTTCAGAAGCAATAATATTACTGTGGACGTAGGGATCGGTGCTGTTCGATTTTGCCTGAACCATGTTAAAGGTTTTGTGTCCTACTGTTCTTCCTCTTCTTCTTGCTTCCTGCATCCATTTATTGCATGTACAACCAGATTGCAGCTTGAGTCTTGTAAGAACTCTCTGCATCGACTGAATTTCTGTTGAACTGAAATCTACCGTCAACAATAGTAGATATGTTTTCACAAAAATTCAATATGGTACCTTTCCATTAGATCATAAAAGATCAAAATCAAGATACTATAATCAAGTCCCACCAAGTGTGCCAATTTATTTAAGCTAAATTTTGCAAATTTGGAAAGCTTTGACTTCAAAGGTGGATTCTCACAGCAAATAGATAGAATCTTGACCTTTATGAATATTTGAATTGAAAGTAGCACAAACAATAATTTGTATGAACAGATTAAAACTAGAAACAAATTTAAAATTCACTTTCATCAAATGTAAGTTACAAGAGGGCATAATGCGCATGAATTATGATTAAGGAAGTGTTTGAAATTAATTTCCTAAAAGATAACAATAGAGTGTTTGGAAAGGTAGCAGAGTGCTACAATACACAAAATGCACAATTTAAGTTTCAAAATGGTAGAGCGACACCCCAATCTAATTGCTAACATCCTATTTATAATGTTTGAAAACAATTTCTTAAGATAACTATCTCAAATAACTACCCTCTTAAAATGTGGACATGTGTCCAAATCAAGGCTTAAAATTAAAAATCAAGATAACTGCTAAACAATAAATAAAATGGATTACTTAATGGAATTAACTATTCTAAGAAAATCATCAAATAACCACTTACTATCTCTTAACATGTGCTTGTAGTCTTAGTCATGTGCCAAACATCGAAATTGCTAAATTCTAATAAACAACTATCAAATATTGACTTAAGTATCTTCCTAACAAGATTTTGACTTTCTTGCTTATGGTCAAAAAATCTGAATTATTATGATAATAATGTGCTATGCACCAAATTGGCCAGCAACACTAGAAAACTTGCGCTAGCCCTACTGTGCTATAAACATTATATTTAACCAAAAACTATTCCAAAAATCAAATAAATGCAATTGGCATGTCCATTTACAAAGTGAAATGGTGCTTGAAACTGCCACACAAAAAAGGTACCACTAACTGACCCAAAGAAACCTGAAAAGGAAAAGAAAAATACTAAATTAGAGTGGATACTAGACAGACAACAAAACAAAAGGGAAAACTAAATTAAAGTGAACTAAGATTGATGACGGATTCTCAACAACTTGCACTTTGCTTATAGTCGCTGTTGGCAATTAGACAACTAGGAATGTTGAAGACGTTGAATCATTGATGTTTCGCTACCATATGGCTGAGAATTAGAGCTCTGCTAATGGGATAGTTGAGGATCGATAGAAGAAGAGGTTTGCTAGGGTTTCTAGGTTGAAAATTTTGGGTGAAGATGATGAGTGCGTCACAAAGGGTGGGAGGATTTTAAAGTTAATTTGGTGGTAGTTAAATTTTTTCAAGCCGCACCCAACTGACACATAAAAGCCTACTTGATCGTAACCATTTAATAACATCTAATTGAGTTTAACCAACTATTTTTAGATTAACTTGATCGATTGAATTCAGGGCAGACAATTTTGATCACCCTTATAAATTTTGACTTAATTATACATATTTTTTAATTTTTTTCTGGGCCTTCTATATAGTCTTGGAATCTATTCAACCTTAACACAATTTTCAGTGGCCCAATTCTCAAGCCAACCATAACACAATTTTTGGTGGCCCAATTCTTAAGCTTTCGTGTTCATCCAGTAGATCCATTTCTCAAATTTTAAAAGCCGCAACCTAAGGCCTTTCACAATCCAAATAACCCATACCCGGTTACAACACCCGATCCGTTCCCGTGTCCCTTCCTTCTCCCCAGCACTTGCTCGAACCAGATAGAGGCAAAAGCGAAGTCGAAAGTAAGTACCCTTGTAGCCGTTCAAGGCCGTATTCCGCCGTAGGACAAACAGAGCCAGCGCGGCCTGTCATTGACACCGATCTAACTGAAGCATAGCAATTACCAAGCTAGCCAGAATCATTCGTGCAATTACAACTAAGAACAGCCGAGAAAAATGGCCAATTCGTTGATCAGAAACTCCCTAAAAGCAGTAAGAATTCCAAATCTTCTGGATTCACTCTCAACCCACACCATTCGCCACTCCAGCTCCATCGCCACCGCCGAACAACCTCAATCCGACGGCCCAACCTCGTCCTTCACCTTCTCGTCGGACGGTAATAATGAGAAGAACGATGAAAGCATATACCTGAAGTCACCGAACACGAACCGCACGCGTGATGCGTCTACAGTGACGATGCCGATGTCGTTCATGACTGGGTCGATTGTGGGTAAGCGATTCTACAAGCAGGTAACGACGAGGCAGGCTGATGATGGGAATGGCTGGACAGTGATGCTTGATTATAGAACTCTTAAGACACCTTCTAAGAGGCCTCTTAAGCTGCCCAATCTTGTTCTTGCCAAGGCCATTGCTGCTGAATGGGAATATCAGGTATGCCCATGTCTTAGTTTTTTTCTTTTCTGGCCTTACTTGGTAGCTCCTTTGCATAATTCAATTTCCTCCATGGATATTTTTCAAATAATGGTTATCTGTCAGTCATAAATCATAATATTATAGATACATGTTGGCAATCCCCACTTTCCTTCCGGATAGTGTAATAAATTGGAATTTCAAGTGACTTTGCTGTTTTTTAGTTTGGATCACCCGTCTCTTACTCCCTTTTCTCTAATCTACCAATGGCCAATTCACATGAATTGATGCCCTTCAATTGTGATTGGAGAATTTTTGAAGTACCCTTCTGAAACTGTTAAAATAGTTTGTTCCTGAGAATGAGTGTTATTTAATGCGGACTCTAAAATTTGATTTTTTGTAGCAAAAAGATGGGATAAGACCCTTTACGATGCCTCTTATGAAGCTTGCCTGTACTGCCCTGGAAAGAGTTCCTCTCACCCGATCCAATATTGTTGAGCATTTGATGAAGAAATTCAATCAAGATTTGGTCTTTTGTCGTGCTCCTGATGACAATGATCTGACACGCTGTGTCCATGGTATGTAATTCACCATCGTATCTATTCAAATTTCTGATCTCATTCGTCAAATCTGTAAATGTTTATGTTCTAAATGATACGAACAAAACAATGGGTAGTGGGCTATAGCTCCATTCCCTTATCTCTTAGGTTTTTTGGGTTTAGCTGGTAGCATTGAATGGAATATTATTTATCTTCTGCGTCATATGTAGATTACATTCAAAATCAGAATCTAGATTAAATGATAGGTTGTGAATATGTCTTAAAACTTTGCAGAACGCCAAGTGGAGAAACTTGATCCTCTGCTTCATTGGGTGGAGTCAGAATTTGGTTTTAAGCCTGCTGTATACTCCAGCTTTTTTGGTGGAAAGCAGGAAGATGGTCTTGTAAAGGCTATAGAGAACCTTCTAAAGAAAGCCGATGACTGTGAATTGGCAGCAATTGATGCCATAGCAGCAGCTGCACACTCTTTAGTCATTGCTATTGGAATTGTTCGTGGGAAGTTGCAAATTGAGGAGGCAATTGAGCTAATTAGACTTGAAGAAGACCTTCAGGTTCTTATTTGAGTTTCATATTATTCTGCAAGCACACTTTTATGGTTTAGCTTGTTCTTAGACGATTTTGTTAAGTATTAAATAAGTGATGGTTTTAACATGATAATATTTTCTAAGAAATAACAGTTTCTTCACTCTTTTCTCAGGTGGACAAATGGGGGCTGGTTGAAGGTGGTCATGATGTTGATATTGCTGATCTTAAGGTACAAGTTTCATCAGCAGCTGTATTTTACGGTCTGTCAAGGTGCATATAGTTTTTGTAGATCCTATAGTGGGTTTCAAAGCATTAGCTATTAGGCTAATTTATGCAATTTGTGCTATTGATGTAATCTTCAAAACGTTCAAATTGCACTAAAGAAATTGTGCAAACTTGTTTAGTTGACTGAGTTGAAAATTACTGAGAGTATTGAATTCTGATTTTGCCTAGAATAAGAGGTCAAATTCATTGCAGAAGTGTCTTTTGACTATATGGCTAATGGATTCTTTATTTTGGATCACTGACGGGGAACTATGTGGCGGACTCATCTATATATTCCACTTGTTATGGAGAAATCCATGTATGTTTATTTTAACAGTTATAATAATTGTAGTACCTGGTATACTGAGGGGATGTTTATTTGTATTCCTTCTTATGAATATTATATTGCCATTTTTCATATTTGCAGTATAATAGTTCTTTCTGTACGATTTCTTCCATTCTGATGGTTTACTCAGTATAGTTGTGCATCTGTTTGGCTTTAGTTCATTACTTCATCACTTTCTTCCCCTTGGAGCTTGCCTAGAGGTGGTGCTGGTCATATACTAGCAAAGACAGATTTTGAATACTTATGGATGTAATTGAAAGGCAAAATATAAGACACAAGAAGGCTCAGGAGCCAGCACAGTAACTATTTCTCTTAAGTAGAATCATAATGGTGAGCGGGTTATTTATGTTCATCGAGAATGATAAGCTCATTTACGTATGTAACTCATAATAATGTGAGTTGAATTCAGGGAGATAAATCTTCCCGCTTCACTACGATCGAAAATTGCAGTTTCTTGAAAAGGTATGTACAATATATGACAATTGGTGTCATTACACCTAAGCATATTAAGGATCTTCCTTGCAGCATAGAACACATAGTGGTGGCTGTTTTGTGATGTCACAGTTACAACAAGCTGTTTTGCAGTTATTGTTACATCCTGCAGAATTCCATCGTTTTTCTACGTTGTTAGGATGTGGGATTGTTAAAATTTTGGTACTCATCAAAGTGACAAAGCAAAAATCTTACTGCAATTACCTGTGATAGTCACATAGCGATTTCGTTCGATGTCTTGAGGAGTCATTAGAAATGAAAGGCGAGTGCTTGCTTGAACATTCGTCCCTTGCTCGATTGAAATCATGAAAACCAAAAACCAAGCTACTGCCACATACTTTGTTGCCATCATAGTGTCAGTAAATTGGTACGAGAATTAGCAGAATCTTATGTAAGTTTTTCAAGGAATGTCATTTTACGCGAGGTTCCCAATTCTGATGAGCCTTTGATATAGGAAAGGCTAACCTGTTTTGAAAATGATTAAACCTCTTTCACATGCCCATCATTATATTTATGCTGTGAATAGATGAAATGATCATTTTATAACCGTGTGACTTGAAAACTTTTTAAATTTGGTTGCTTTACTGCCTAATTAGTATTATACAACATTCATGCTAATTCTATGTAGGAAGCGTTTTCTGTTTACACTAATATTCTCCATTATTTCCCAGGCTTACTGAACACATGAAAGGACCTCTTAAATGAACACTTCTCCCTTCTTTGCCATATATATAAACCACTGGTAGAAATTGAGAAACGAAGAAGGATAAAAAGATAGATATTGTAATGAAGATTATTCTATTAATGATTAACTGACGGTAGAGAGGACAGGACAAAATTTCCAAGTAGCAAGATCAGGTCATGGCCAAATTGCCGTATGCTGAGGTTGTGGAGCACAGGCACCCACCCTCACCAAGGTATATACATGCATAAGTTTTTGTTGAAATTAATTAGGCATAAAGAAAAATACAAAATGGTATTTAGACTAAAACATCATTTTTTGATATAAATTTTTTCAGTTTAATCTCTATTTAATTTTTATTCTCAATTTAATTCTTGATAAATTTAATTTTTTTTAAATTAAGTTTTTCTATGCATTTACTTCATATCATGTTAATTAAACTGATGATGAGATGTCCAAAATATGATGTGATGCATTTTAATACTTGCATGGAAAGTAATATGACTTAATAAGAGTAAATGTATCTAAATAAATTAAAATAACATTGTATTAAATACTATACAAATAGAATTAAAGTAATAATTAAACTATCCTATTTTGGAGTTAAAGTCATGTGATGTGTTTAAAATATGAAAAGTGTCAGGTATTGAAAGGCCACGTCAAACTTTGGACTTTCATGTCATTAACTTTGCTAACAAAGTGAGAAGCATATAGATGAAGAATCCTGATTAAATGAAATTGAATATGTCAAAAATTAAATTAAGAATGAAAATTAATAAAAATCAAATTAAAAAAATTTGCATCTATAATGGATTAAAATAGTATTTTTAGTCATGTATGAATATGTATATATATTAGAAAAAATTGTACCTATTGAGATAAAAATCAAATTAAAAAAATTTACATCTATGATGGATTAAAATAGTATTTTAAGTCATGTATGAATATATATATATATATATATATATTAAAAAAATTGTATCTATTGAGATAACATTTTGAAATTATGTTGCAGGCAGAATTTTCTCTCTCTCAATCCTCCTCATATGCGTATGGTGAAGGCAGAACTAGGGAGCCTCAAATTCTGGCATGTAGACATGCATTCATAGAGGGGCCAAATTGGTAGATATGAGGTCATAGGAGCTAAGTTTAACTTCTAAAATCTTTCTACTAAAAAACGTAAAGAAAATTAAACTTCTTTGTGTCTGTCTCTCCATGTAACATAACAGAGTGCATACAAATTAATACAAAACGTTACACAATCATTAAGTACGTATACAAGCTTAATATTCTCCTTCAGTCCTCCACATCTTCTAGTAATTGTACTTGCACTCATTGCTTTTCATCGTCAAGCTTCAAATTTCAAAATCAGACAAGATGTAATCAGCTCAAGGTTAGTATTAATTGAGAGAATTTGAAGAGTAATAAACAGCAAAAGCCAATGCTAGTTGAGATGTACCGTATATTTTCAAACTAACTTTGGTGGTTTAACTTAGTGTTGTTGCCAACTCATGTACATTTCAACTAATTTGTCATTTTGGGTGAGTTACAAGTAGACAATTCACACTCATGAGATCATGACATGAAATTTATCGCACATTTCAAATTCACCGATCAATTTTACAACTAACCTCTCACAATTTCAAATTAGTTGAATATGAGATAAATAAATAATTAATTTGGAATTAGCTGTAAAAATCAGCCATTAGCAATACATGTTTCCACACGTCATTGAGATTTGACAAGCTGTAAGGTATTTAAATTCTAATATGATATTTTTCTCAGCTTTTGTATAGTGAGATTACTATTCGTTTATTGTAAAAAAAAAAAAAAAACAAAAGGAAGGAAAGCAAAGAGATGCAAATGCACAAAAAAGATAAATGGATCTGCATCACTTACAATGACATTTGGGAGGTGAGCCATTTTGGGCCAATATATGCCATATTTCTTGCAGTTTGCAACCAGCTCTGGACAACGAGATATCTTTAAGTTCTCAAGGTTACAGAGATGATACATATTGTTGGGTAAAGATGACAAAGTTGAACAATTATTGATAACCAGCTTTTCTGCATTGATGTTAGACTTGGCAGCCATTCAGGCAATGCAATTAAGGTGGTACATTCTTCAAGGAAGATTTGCTGCATAGTCTTTGCAGATCTTTTCGGCCAACAGGGTAAAGCTGTCAATTTGGGTGATTTAAAAATTGACAATATTCAAAGGCTCAATTCCTGAACCCCTTCATTCTCCATTTTCTCTTCTTGTTCTTCTTCAAAATTGACTAACTTTGGACACTGCCAAACAATTAGCTTCTTCAAAGCAGCCAAATGTCTCAAGTTGCGAGGCAAGAAGACTCAATTTTGACATTCATTTAAACATAAAATTTGAAGCGATTTTAAGCACCATATCCCACTATTGGGCAAACTAGTCTCTTGTGTTGTAACACATAAAAGCCGGAGGCTAACAAGATTCTTCATGTTTTTAGGAAGCTTTTGAAGTCTCATGCATCCATCAAGAATGTTTGCAAATTTAATTTGGAGGTTGCAAATGGACTTAGGGAGTTCTTCCATCTCAAAGCAACATACTAGACTAAGATATCTTAAATGCTTCAGTTTGCTAAAACAATCAGGCAACAAAGCTAATTGTGACCTTTTTAGATCCAACACCATTAAGTACTTGAATTTGTGGGACATTCTTGTCACAAATTGTTTAGTTATGACACTATTATCACCTGTCTGCCAAAGGCGAAATGTCTGAACCTTCCTCAATGTAGAATGAAAATGTGGGACTCCTTCACCATTTATTGAAAGCACTAAGTGGGGTAATTTTTCATTAATATCTGCAGAGTCAGAGTCTACTACAGCTAGTTCACTTTGTATTGTTGATAGAGCAAGATCATGCTTCTTAAATTTAGAAAGCCATGGGTATCCGTCATCAACTTCACAATCTTGAAAGAAAAATCTTGAAAAATAACTCGTTGATATAAAACTCGCCAAGATCTTAGTGTTCTTCTTCTGTGGATCGAAGGAGTCCATGAGCCAGCCAAAATGAAATCAATTCTTCAGAATTGTAATAATAATCTTTAGGGAAGATTGAACAATAGGAAAAACATTGTTTCAAATGTGATGGCAAGTGATTATAGCTCAATCTTAGTGCAGGCAAGATGCCATCATCATGCTCATCTAGTTTCCAAATCTCGTTATCCATTACTTTTGTCCATTCACTTTCATCAACTTTTGAGTAACGTAATTATCCCAAACTTACCACAGCTAGTGGTACTCCATTGCACTTTCCAACAATATCCTTCCCAGTGTTCTTTAGTCTCGGTGTTGTTCCTCTTGTCCTATTCGGAATGCGTACCTCGAAAACAATTCCTGACATTTATCCTCGGAAAGTTCTCTGAAGTTGTGTTGATGAATAGTCCCCATGATCGAGGCAACATGATTACTATGGGTTATCACTATTATTTTACTACTATTTTCATCCGTTTCTCCACAAAGGCTCAGTAGAATATTCCTCAAGTCAAGCCATTTTTTACAATTTTCATTCCAAACATCATCTAGAATAAGTAGAAACATCTTGCCATATGATTCCTTGCAAAGCAATGGTTGCACTTGTTGCAAAGTAAAGTTGCGAGCATCTCTTTTTGTTTTCCCCAATGATTTAAGGATTCCTAGTGATGTCCTTTTAACATCAAATTCATATTCATTTGCCACACACATTCACATTCGTGATTGAAAATGCTCAATTACCCTCCCATCATTGTACACCAACTTAGCAAGGGCTGTCTTGTCCATCTCGGCATACCAACAATATGAATAACATCAATTTTGTTGAAAATAATCTAAATTAGATTTTTTTTAAAAAAATAATAGTAGAGGATGAATATTTAAATTATGAAAATTGAAGCATTAACTATAATAAGATAAGGTTGAAGTTTGAGATAAGCCTGAAGTCTTTATTTTTGGAATGCAACAGATAAATCTTAGTGAAAATAAAATTGATCTATTAGGATAAATCATAAGCCTTTATTATTGGAATACAGTAAATAAAAATTAGTGAAGATAATGTTAATTTATTAGGATAAAGTTAAAGTTTTTTCTTCTTATCTAATTAGTTTAGTTTTGCCTATAAATATAACTTGTTTTAGGTTTTGTAAGGCAATCAAAAAGTGAGGACGAAAAATAAGTTAGCAAGCTTGTGAATTAGATAGAATTTCTTTGTGTATTGAGTTAAAGTTGTGATAAAATTTTTTTCTCTTTTCTCATATTCTTCTTTTATTTTATTCTTTTTGATTTTAGTTCTAACATCTGGCATCATAGCTCAGTTGTGAAATGACATCAAATTCAATCCAACTACAACTTCTTAAATTGAATGGCAAAAACTATGACAACTGGAGTGTCCAATTAAGAGTATTCTTCAAATTCTAGGATATGTGGAATTTGGTGGAGATTGGCTATACCGAAGTACAGGACTAAAAGGAGTTTGATGCACTGGAGAAAGATAAGAAAGATGCACTGGTGAAGACCTGAAGGAAGGATCAAAAAGCATTATATGCAATTTTTCAAGCTGTTGAGGAACCAATGTTTGGAAAAATATCATGTGTGAATATAGCAAAGAAGGTGTGGGATATTTTGCAAAAATCCTACAAAGGTGATGATCGTGTTAGATAAATGTGGCTACAAATACTATAAGGCAATTTTGATTCATAACATATGAATGACTCAAAATCAATTTTAGCCTAAATTGATCGAGTTTAGTTCGTAGTCAACCAATTAAGAGTCAACGATGAAAAAATTCCAAACACCAGAGTTGTAGAAATGATTTTGCGATCTTTAACTACAAAGTTTAATTACGTTGTTATAGCAATTGAAGAATCACAAGATACATCAACCATGTCAATGAAGATGTTGATGGGTGTTCACACGAGCAATGGGTGAATCAAAAAGCCATAAGCTCAAGTCTTGAGCAAGCTTTGCAAAGCATAATGAATCAGCAAAATCACGAAAGCCACCAAGGCAGTCGAGGTCGTGTTGGATGAGGACAAGGATAAGGATGTGGAAGATGTGGATATTCTAATTTTGCCAACAAAGAAAAATTAAGTGAAAGCAATTTTCAAAAACATCAAGGAGTTTACAATTTAGCAAGTAACAAATCTAATGTTCAACGTTTTAGATGCAAAAAATTATGGATATTATCGAAATGAGTGTTATACTAAGATGTTGGATGAGTTTGTAGAGCATGCAAATACCGCAAATGTAGAAAAGAAATTGGTGCTCACATGCAAATCAAATGAGCTAGATATGGAGTATATAGATACATGGTATCTTGATACAGGATACAATAATCACATATGTGGAAAAAAGAAGCTTTTCTCATATCTAGATGAATCTATATGTGGAGATGTAAATTTTGGAAATAAATCCAAAATTTCTATTATAGCAGAGGTGACATTAGCATTAAATTCAAAGATGGCACAAATGTTACTATTGTTGGTATTTATTTTGAGCCATGTCTTTATTGAAACTTATTGAGTATTGGCTAGCTTTTTAAAAAAGGACATTGAATTGATATACAGAATGGAGTTTGCTCAATCAAAGGTAAAAGTGGCAAAATGATTACAATAATATAGATAACAAAGAATCGCATGTTTTCTCTCACCTTGTAAACAAAAACATTGATGAATTTTTTAACGATTTTGAAAGATGAAGAATGGTTGTGGCATTCTTAGTATGGTCATTTGAACTTCCGTGGGCTGAAACTATTGACTTAGAAAAATATGGTAATAGGCTTACCGGTAATTAAATCTCCTGATTGACAGTGTGTAGGGTGTATTCTTGAAAAATAACATAGAGACTCTTTTTCCAGTTAGAAAAGCTAGAAGGGCCAGGCAACCTTTAGAGTTAGTGCACACAAACATTTATGGCCCAGTTAAGGTAGAATCACTTGGATATAAAAGGTACATTTTAATCTTTATGGAAGATTTTAATAGAAAGACTTGGGCATCTTTTCTTAAAGAAAAATCAGAGGCCTTTGAGAAATTTAAAGAATTTAAGACTTTTGTAGAAAAATAAAGTGGTTATGATGTAAAAACTTTGAGATTTGATAGAGGAAGATAGCTCACTTCAAATGATTTTTCAAAATTTTGCAAAAGCTAAGGGATCCAACGTCAGTTGACACCTAGTTATATACCTCAATAGAATGACATAGCTAAAAGAAAAATCAAAACAATTTTTGAAATGCCCAGGAGTTTATTGAAAGTTAAAACTCTACCAAAGCCATTTTGGGCAGAAGCTGTTACTTATGTTGTATTTTTATTAAAAAGTTATGCCACAAAATGTGTTCTTGGAAGAACCCTAGAAGAAGCTTGGAGCGGTAATAAGCCAGAATTCTCTTTCTTGCATGTATTTAGGTGTCTAGCATATCCACATATTTTGGATGAGGGAAGAAAGAAACTGGATGACAGAAGCCAAAAGTGCATTTTCATTGGCTACAATGAAGTGACCAAGAGTAACAAATTATATAATCCTGTAACCAAAGAAGTGACTGTGAGTAGAGATGTCCAGTTTATTAAAGAGATGAACAATAATAAGGTGTTATCATAGAAGATGAACTAAAGTCAATGGAAACAGAAAGATCTTCCCCTAACAATCCATTCACTAAAAACTTTTCTCTACCAATAGTAGTTCTAGAGACATCAAAGCATCCTCAATGAACATGAGAAAAACTTTTCTCTACCAATAGTAGCTCTAGAGACATCAAAGCATCCTCAATGAACATGAGTGATGCCAACTTGTTTGTAAGACTATGTGGTTACATATGATAATGATCATAAAGATATATCCACTGATGAAACTATTGTGAATTTTTGCCTATTTGCAGATTGTGACCTAGTTTCCTATGAAGATGCGATAATTGATGAATGATGGATTCAAGCAATGTATGATAAGATTTATTCAATAGAGAGAAATGACACATGGGAGCTAACTACTTTACCACCTGAGAAGAAGCCTATTAGAGTCAAATGGGTGTACAAGACAAAGTACAAGTATAACGATTAGGTGGATTGCTTGAAGGCAAGATTGACAGTAAAAGACTACAAACAGAAGCTTAGAATTGACTACTTTAAAATATTTGCACCAGTTGGCAGAATGGATTCTATTCGGATGATTGTAGCACTTGCAGCTCAAAATCGATAAAAAATTCATCAGATGGATGTGAAATTAGCATTTCTGAATGGCTTCCTTGATGAGAAGGTCTACGTTGAGCAACTACCTGGTTACATGAAGAAAGAAAAAGAGAAACAAGCTTACAAATTGAAGAAGGTATTGTATGGGTTGAAATAAGAACTTCATGCTTGGTATAGGCAAATTGATGCATACTTGCTATAGCAAGATTTCCAGAAATGTCCTTATGAGCATACCTTATATATCAAGTCAAAACCTAATGGGTGATTTCATTATTTTTGTATTTATGTTGATGACTTAATATTTACAGGAAATTATAAAGAGATGTTTGATGAATTCAGGGAGGCAATGACTAGCCAACTTGAGATAATAGACATGGGATTGATGTCCTATTTTTTAGGCATTGAAGTGCAGTAGACTGATGATGACATTTTTCTATCCTAACAAAAATATATCAATGATATTTTGAAGTACCTGAAAATGGAGTCATTCAAGCTTTTTCGAACACCAGCTGTAGAATGTTTAGAGTTAAAGAAGGAAGAAAGCGAAGAACTAATAAATCCTACATATTTCAAAAGTCTAGTTAGCAATTTGAGATATCCGACTTATACCAAACTAGATATCACCTATTGTGTGGGGATTATTAGTCGATTCATGGAAGAACCTTGTCGATCACAATTGCAAGTAGCAAACAAATTTTATGATACGTGAGTGGTACCTATGATAATGGGATCTTTTACTCCTACTCTAATAATTTTGGTTTAATAGGATACATAGATAATGATTGGGCTGGTGATATGGAAACTCAAAAAAGCACTTTTGGGTATGCTTTCTTTCTTGGACAAGGATCTTTTTCATGATTATAAAAAAAAAATAGGTTGTTGCACTTTCCACAATAGAAGCAGAGTATATGGTCGTAGCTTCTGCAGCATGTCAAGCAGTATGGCTTTGTAGGATGCTTAGTGAATTAATACACGAAAAGACAGATCCTATGAAAATCATGTGTGATAATAAGTCAGTTATTGCATTGACCAAAAATTCAATTTTCCATGTGAGAAGCAAGCATATTGGCATCAAGTATCATTATATTCGTGAGTTAGTAAAAAAATGATGAAATTGAACTAGAATTTTGTAAGTCTGTAGATCAAGTTGTAGACATTCTAATAAAACCATTGAAGGCATATGCATTCGATAAACTGAAGATAGTACTTGGTGTTATTTCAAAATCAAATTTAAGGGAGGCTGTTGAAAATAATCTAAATTAGATTTAAAAAAAAGGCTAAAGGCCAAAGCCTTAAATTGTGGAAATTGAAGCCTCAACTGTAACAAGATAAGGCTAAAGTTTGACATAAGCCTGAAGTCTTTATTTTTGGAATGTAGCAAATAAATCCTAGTGAAAATAAGGTTGATCTGTTAGGATGAATCATAAACCTTCATTTTTGGAATGTAGCAAATAAAACTTAGTGAAGATAATATTGATTTGATAGGATAAAGTTGAAGATGTTTCTTATTATCTTATTAGTTTAGTTTTGCTTATAAATATAGCTCATTTTGGGTTTTGTAAGGTAATCAAAAAGTGAGGAAGAGAATTAAGCTAGCAAACTTATAAGTTAGATAGAGTTTTTTTGTGTATTGAGTTAAAGTTGTGATCAAAGAATTTCTCTTTTCTCATATTCTTCATTTATTTTATTCTTTTGGTTTTTAGTTCCAACAAATTTCACCGATTGTGGAATCATCAAAGATTTTATGATCTCTTCTTTTTCTTCATCCCTACCAATCACATGCGAGGGTATAAGAATGTGCCTCCCTCTATGGCATCTTCTCAAAGAGAAGTAGATCACTGGCATTATTATCATCATCAAGACCAAACTTTAACCTAAAAAGATGCCATATGTTCTTTTCTTTTCTTGATGTACTTAATTTTGTGGTCCATTTTAATGGAGAAAATAAATGAATTCGAGGATGAGAAGAATCAACACACCTTTTTGGGAAATCTCTCATGTTCACCACTTCATTGTAATGCCTCACACTCAATTTCATCTAGTACATTAGCAGCATCAAGAAATACATCTTTGGGCTGTTGTAACCACTCGGCTATGTTGTGGTTTTTGGATTGCTTGTTCTTAGCATCTTCGAGGAAGGCAGTAATGATTTTCATGGAGCTTTAAAGGTCTTTTACATCTTTCTTGACACCCCTTGCCAATGCAACTTCTTGGTAAACTTTGGTTGCTAGCTTCTCCAAGATCATGGTTGCTACATTAGAAACAATTTCACCCGTCTTTTGGTTAGGTTCAACTAGGACAGCCTGGAAGGACAAATGAATAAGGAAAATGATAAATAACATTAAGGCTTAGCACAAAGCATTCAAAGATGATAGGATATGGATGAGTATTGCTAGTAAATAAATAAAGCCACTTGATGAACAAAGATATATAATATTGCTGATATGGCAGCATTGCTGCTTTTATGTGATTCTCAATTGAATGCTTTCAACAAAGTTTTTTGGCAAGGCCACTTATTGGATTCGATGGTTGTTTTTCTAAAAGAATATTACGAAAGAAAATTGTTTTTGATTTTATAAATGATGTCACATAAGTAGTTATATCCATAACTAAATCATGACTAAAAGTTAAATTACTCTATTATTTCTTATAATTTTATTTAATTTATGATTAGATTATTACAGTATAGAAATTTTAAATTGAATTCTTATATTTATTTTTCATTTTTAATTAGATATTTTTTGTCATTTTTTTATTAATTTGTTTGAGTAATTATCATATATGGACAATGATTTGTTTATGCTTCATGGATTACTAGACATGTGGCACATTCTTTCCTTCTAAAAATGAAAAAAAACTCTGCAAAGTGTTCTAATTTTCTTTACATTAATTATCACTTAAAATAGAAAATGCAAAAATGGTATGAAAGTTTTATATAACAATTGATAAGTTATATTTCTATGCGTATCAATTACTAGTGAGATTTATCACAAAAAGAACCTAGCTAACAACTAACAATAAATATAGAGACTAGCTTCCAAACTATTGCGTGGGAATCAAATGCACACCTTTATACCACACATGTAGAAGGCAAAATCTTTTAACCATCTCACTTTTCAATATGTTGTCTTTCTTCCTCCTTAACCTCTTTGTGCTTGTGCTATAATGGTATGGATAGGAGTTTGCATGTGTATTACTTTTGGTGGGAGATTGCGCACATCACTTCGTCAAACTCTCTCTTTCTCCTTTGCCGGCCTTCAAAAGTTAGGGAAATCAAGGTGTGAAATTAACAAATTCCCTCTTTTTTGCTTACTGGTCTACTTAAATTGGGGAAATCAAAGTGTGAAATTGACAAAAGTGGACACTTAGCCACACAAGTCAAGTTGCAATTTCCTCGTTGATGCATTAAAGTCACAATATGGAATGTAGAAAGTGCATTCAACATGGTACAATATGGCTAAAGACCATATAATCTCACCACTTCCTTCCCTTGACTTACATAGTATCATAGTGTGTTATGAATGACTTATCTTGCAAGGCTAGTAAGACATATGAAATGAATGATTGATTCATGACTAGTTGACATGAGAGTTTCATCGACTGCTACTTGGCATTAGTATTACATGTTATAATTTGTTAACCTTAGGGTCCAACTGCTTGTTGCCATAAGATAGCCACTATTTAATATTATGATTGGTTGACTTAAGGGTCCCATTGCTTGCTGCATTAACGCAGCCACTAGATAGATTTACTATGTGTCACACCTCAGTCCATGACACATGACCAACATAAAAGTCACCGATAGGTAACCTTTTACAAGCCTAATAGTGCAGTAAAATCCTTGATGTGACATACCTCATATATGGAGTGAAACTAGACAAGTATAAAATATGCAAGTGAGGATACCTAAACAACATAAAGAAAATTAGCAAAATACTTCATCAGATTTCTAACAAAAATCCGATAGAGTTTCCCCAATTTTTCAAATCCCAGGCACTAGGCTAGTACAACAGCTAAGGGCTATACGCCCTACTTACAACTTGTATAATTAAATAGAATACCACAGAAGCCCAAAAATCGTAGTATGCATAAATTATTGAGTGATAACTAGACATAATCACATAAACGACTCGACAATACCAATTGCCAAAATACCACTATCAATATGCGTACTTGCTCCATAAAAGAAGTCTATACAATTAAGGATCAGACTTAGGATTAGAAGGATGTGGGTGAGCAGTGGGAGTGACCTAAGGCTTTGAAAATAGAAAGAAAACAGAGTTTTGTAGAAACCCAGTGAGTGGATAATCCCCTAAAAAACTAAAAAATTATTTTACAATTCATATTCAAAAGTAAGGTAGTGAATCAAACATATACGGAGATATAAACATCAATTTGTAAGATGTTATCAAACCCAACACAATTAGAAACAAGTATAATATTACTTTATTTTCCAAAATACACATCAAACAATTCAGCAACAAAAATCATTAATATTGCTTACTTCACAAATTTTCAAGTAATAAAAAAGAAGGAATTCAAAATTTTTATATATAATTAGAATCAAATGCGTAATTCCTAAAGACAACCTTACCTAACAGATATCAATTGCCTTCAGACACGTCATTCTTCCATTAGATATTTTTCCAACAGATATAATTCTAATCACAAGTACACTTCAAGGGTTTCCCCAAAGAAAATTTCAAAGGATCCACAAAATAAATAAATAAATAAATATTGTACAAACCAAAAAGAAGAAATTCTTTCTTTAATCAAAATTTCATTTGCAATAGAAGCAATGTCCAAACAACATTTCATCTTGTTGTTTCTATTATATTTTCACCGAGTTTGAAGTAGTTTAAATCAACCATACAGAGCAAACTGGTTTATGGATAATACATTAATACCTGTCTTTCAAGTTAAGCCTCCAATACCAAGATCACATAATTATAATTTATCATATCTAAGACACAAAATTTCAAATACAAGCAATCATAGAAATTCATCAATTTCAATATTTTCATATAATGTAAACTCAATTCAACTAATTTAAAACCCATACTTTTCCAAGGTCAAATATTAAAAAAAAATGAATTGTCTCCTCGCCTTAGAATGGCAAGATAACTTCCAACCATGTTTTTCCTCTCAAATCACAACTAAAACCCTAAAACCTAAAACCAAAAATTTATCGAATAATTTCTAAAATCAGCTTCTAAATTTGAAAAAATTTATTCTCATCATTTGGGTTCTAGCTAAGATATGGAAAAAAAGTTCCAATTGAGAAGGAGTAATACAAACTTTTGGTTTAACAAAATGTTAAAGCTTTAGGTAGTACTGTGTGATAAGCACATGAAAGGAAAAATGAAGCTGTAGACCATTAGAAGGTGGTGGGCAGTGAAGTTGCCACTGGCAAATAAAGCAGCTATAGTGGCTAGTCGAGTAACAAGATAACAGTTGTTTTGTCAAGCAATAGAACTGTCTAAGTGTGAGAGAACAACATTGGTAAGCCAAAGGGATCAGAGTTGAGTGAGAGCAGACCAAAGCTGCTATAGAGGAGGAACAAGGATAGTCTAGAGCAAGTAGGAACTATAGCTAGAGGAGATAGGATTGAAAGGGGAAGGGCTTAACAACCACCAGAGAGAACAAGCATAGCTCACTCAGAGAAGAATTGGCTATGGCTAGAAAAGCAAAAGTAGAGCAACGACTAAGAAGGGTAGAACAGATTGATAGACTAGAGAAGGAAGGAGCTGATCGGGAGACAAATGAGAGCAATCTAAAAAGCAAAGAATGAGGAGAATGTGCAAAGCAAAAAGTGTGAAGAATGTAGAACCAGTTTGGCATAAAGTAGAGGCTGATCATTGATCACGGTTTGTCAAGCCGTCAAATTAGTAATTTATAAACTGGAGTTACCTAAACTGATTTGTAGCATAGGCAACCCAGGTCAAACCCAAGGACCATGTTAGGATGATTTTATCAATGATATTAGGAGCTAAATTGGGGTGGGGTTGGCAAAAATTAAACTAAGCTAAACTACACTAAAACATGCAATGCAGAAACTAAAATAACAACAAATAGCAACCGGCCAAGGAAGCTAGCTAAACTTGAGTTCAATGCTTCCTAGATCACTAAACATACATTCAATTATTGTTAACCATAACAAGAAGCCTTGAAATGATGAATAAACCTATCATAAGCAGCATAGATTCAGCTAGCAAAACAACATATCAAAAGCTTGATAAAATTGCTTAGTTTTCCTACCCTCTTCCTAAGTTGATCATTAAGCAACAATCATATA
>JANHAO010003413.1:0-26157 GCA_026873985.1 Saraca asoca
TTAAATTGAGGTAGAAATAAATCAAGTGAAATGAACTTAAAATCAAATATTTTCTAACTATGTTTTCAATGCATTTTCACAAGTTGAATGTTTATAAAAATTATTTTTTACTATATGAATCGATTCATATAAGAAATCTCGTGAAATGTACTTGAATCGGTTGAATAAATGAATTGAAAATTGCTTTTACCAAAAGTTAGAAAATATTCTGAATCGATTAGGTATGATTCATAACCTTTTTGAACTATAGACTAAATCAATTCATATATCAATTTAGTGATGAAGTTCTTGATGATCTTTATATGTGAATTGATTCATAAATCTTAGTAGCAGCTTCAAATTGATTCAAAAATAGATTCAAGGTCAAAAAGTTAGTTATTATTCAAAAGTTGGTTACAACTACTGTAAATAGCCGAACTTTCATTTCAATAGAATAGTTTTTCAGAAAAGCTTCTCACATTTTAAGAGCAAAAACAGAGAGAAAACTTCAGCTTTAACTAATCTAATCCTACCTCTTCAAATTACATTTGATTAAGGATCTTGGATCAAATCTATAAAGAACACAACTAGTTAATTAAGATTTTCATCTCAATTGTTGGCATTATATACCTAACTTTTCATTCTTAGTTTAATTCTGTAATTTCTAGGTTGATAGAAGTCAGATATACAAATGAAGAGGTTGATCTTCCCTTGCATCTTCTTTAGTTGTAAGGTTGATTACAATTAGTTGAAGGTGTAGAGTTAATTGTATCTATAGGTTAGCAAGTGCATAGTCAAAATCTTGTGTATGAACTGGTGTACAGGAGCCTAGTTAATTCCTGTGTTTTTGGTAATAAAAGTGACTATCCAATTGAGGATTGTCTAGTGGATGTAGACTTCAATTGTGATTTTAATTGAAGTTGAACCATTTTAAAAATTGGTGCTTTTGATTATTTCTTTACTGTATTCTATTTGTTGCACTATATTTCATTCTGCTATAATTTTGATATTACTATAATTTTGTTTAATTTCTGAACTGGTTCAAATTGGTCAATTGGTTAATAAATTCTAAACTACATTAGTGACTCCAATACACTTTTGATTATCCAATGGTGTCTATTTGATAAATATTGTAAACTAGAATCCAATCTGAATTCAAAAGAGTATTTTATATATTTTACATTTGTAAAAAGGGCAAGATCTTTATATTTTGGGGACCTATAGTTGGTATTAGAGCTTTGGCTCTTGATACTCTTTTATTTTTAAATAGATTATGGATTCTAGCTTTACATTGTTGCTTAAATGTCCTCCTTTGAACAAGTCCCTAAGTTTTAATGGACATCACTATACCTATTGGAAATAGAAAATCAGAGACTTTATTGAAGCTACTGATATAGACATGTGGGAAATTGTAAAGATGGATATGACCCACCACAAACCTTGATTAATGGAGTTATAAAACCTAAACCTAAGTCCTTATGGACTAAGGAGGAGAGGAAGAAACACCTCCTTGCCTCCAAAGTCAAATGGATTATCTCTAACTCACTTTCCCTTAATGAATATGAAAGGATTTCTAACTGTACCACTACTAAATAGATTTGGGACACTTTAGAAGCAGCATATGTAGGCACAACTTATGGTAAAGCATCTAAAGTACATGTTTCAATCTCACAGTGTGAAATGTTCAAAATAGAAGAAGGAGAATGCATTAAGGATCTCATTCAAAGATTCACTGCTATAACTAATCATTTGATGTTACTTTGAAGAACATTTGACAATGCAGATTTAGTGCATAAAATTCTGAGCTCTCTTACAGAAGAATGGCAGCCAAAGGTGATAGCTATCAAGGAATCACTTAAGATGAGGATGCTAACCATTTAGGAGCTCTATAGAAATTTGAAAGAGCAGGAACTAGAGTTGAAAAGATATAAAAAAAATAGTGATAATAAAAAGAAGAGGATCTTGGCACTTAAGGCAGCAAAATCATTTGAATATGATGATGAGGAATTAAATAGTGATGAAGAAGTAGATGAAAAAGACCAAATGGCCTTGCTAAGCAAAAAGTTATAGAAATTACTCAGAGAAAAGAGGAACAAAGAAAAGAGAAAAGCTATACCACAAAGAAAGAATCAAATCAATAATGAACTAGAGAGTTTCTCATATACCTCCACTTGCTTTGAATGCAAGAAGCTAGTTTACTTTAAACCAGATTATCCTGTATTCTTGAAGAGACAACTAGAGAATGAAAGAAAGAAGAGAAAGCTAACCTTCCAAAAAGGCAACCTAGTTGTTTGGGATGATGAACAAGTTGATTCAATAGAAGAGCACAAAGAAATAGAGGAAGAAGCACTCCTCTACCTCATGGCCATAATTGATGAAGAAAATGAGATATTTGGAAACTAATCCTTCTTTTATTCTTGAGATAAGCTTAATTCTAATGATGAGTATAATTCTAGTGATTATGATTCCAATTCTACTGATGATGATGAAATTGATGATCTATATAAAGAGCTGTATGATGCACAAGCCAAAGCTAAGAAAGATTTAAAACATGCTAGAGTAAAAAAAAAAAGATTTACTTGAGAAAATTCAGCTGATTGAAAAAGAAAGCCATGACTTAAGTCTATTAGCTAAGATAATTTTGAATGAAAGAAAAGTTTATGACCAATGTGAGATCTATAAATCCAAAATAGACACATTGATCAAAGCTTTACAAGGATTTACAAATAATAAAATGAGATTGCATAATATGTTGCAGAACCATACTGGTTTTCAAAATAAATCTGGTTTAGGATATAGATTGCAAAATAAGAAGATATCAAAGAAAAGATTTCAGGCTGTTAAGTCTAATAGAAAATTTAGTCATATGACTTGTTTTTACTGCAATAAGAAGGGATATCATATTAGACATTGTCCTTATAGAGATGGTGCATACATGCTTAAACCTAATGAAAAATTAGTTTGGCTACCCAAAACACTTACCTCTTATAAAAACTTTGCTATGACGGCTAACAAATTTGGACCCAAGATTTTTTAGGTACCATAAATACAAGTATAATTGCTGATTTGTAGTTCTATGGGAGACATAAGAGTAATCTATGGTTCCTAGATAGTGGCTGTTCATGCCATATGATAGGAAATAAGGACAAATTTATCTCTCCCACACAAATAACAAGAGGTAAAGTAACTTTTGATGATGATGCTAAAGGAAAGGTAAAAGGTATTGGTAAGGTTGGTAAACTACCAAATTGTTACATTGATGATGTGTTATTTGTAAAAGGTCTTAGGCATAATCTATTAAGTATTAGTTAGTTTTGTGATAAAGAAAATCAAGTAATCTTCAATTCAAATAAATGCTTAGTCATAAAGAATAATGACAAATAGATTAAGCTTATAGGTAATAGGATCAACAACATATATATGATAGATCTAGATTCAGAATTAAATTTAGACTCCTCATGTATGGTTAGTTTTAATGAGGATTCATGGTTTTGCCATAAAAGACTTGCACATATAAGCATGGAACTTATAGGAAAACTTTCCAAGAAGGATCTAGTACTGGGATTGCCAAAATTGAATTACATCAAAAACAAAATTTGTGATGCATGCTAAAAAGGGAAACAAGTAAAATATTCATTTAAGTCAAAAAATATTATTTCAATTTCAAAACATTTGGATCTACTTCACATAGATCTGGTTGGTCCATCTTGAATTAGAAGCCATGGAGGAAACCTCTTTGTCTTGGTGATTGTAGATGACTACTCAAGATTCACATGGACTTTATTTTTATCTCATAAAAACCACACATTTGAAGCTTTCAAAAAGCTGGAAAATGTGATTCCAAATCAAAAAGGGTATTCCATAATTAGCATAAGAAGTGATCATGGAGGTGAGTTTGAAAACAAAGATTTTACTAGTTTCTATAAGATAAATGGTATAAATCATAACTTCTCAGTACCTAAAATCCCTTAACAAAATGGTATAGTTGAGAGGAAAAACAAATGTTTAGAAGAGATGGCTAGAACCATTTTAACTTAAAGCCTCTTTCCTAAATCCTTTTGGGCTGATGTAGTGAACACTACATGCTAAGTAATGAACAGAGTTCTGATTAGACCTATTTTAAATAAAACCCCCTATGAACTCTATTTTGGAAGGAAACCAAATGTATCACATCTTCATATCTTTGGTTCTAAATGTTTTGTACATAACAATGGCAAAGATAATTTAGACAAGTTTGATGCTAAATCTGATTAAGACATTTTCATTGGTAATTCTTCATCTAGTAAAGCCTTTCGTGTTTTCAACAAAAGGACTTTGAAGATTGAAGAATCTATTCATGTTATCTTTGATGAAACTTCCTTAAATCTAGAGAGAAAGAGAATGATCAGGAAAATCAATTATTTTTTGACTAAAGTTAAAACAATTGGAAGTTCAATCAAGGACAACAAATGCAGATAAAAAAGAAGAGGATGACACTATTGTTCTGGACATCTTAGAACCATGTACACCTTAGAAACAATGGAAGTTTATGCAAAGCCATCCAAGGGATCAAATCATTAGAGAAACATCACAACAAAAAACACGTAGCAATTTAAGGAATATTTGCAATCACTTAGCATTTGTATCTTAGTTTGAACCTCAAAACATTAATGAAGCCTTAATAGATGAAAATTAGGTTTTGGCATTGCATGAAGAGTTAAATCAGTTTAAAAGAAATCAACTTTGGATTCTTGTGCTAAAACCAAATGATCACGCTATTATGAATACATGCTAGGTTTTTAGAAACAAACTAGATGAAAATGGAGTGGTCATTAGAAATAAAGCTTGTTTAGTTGCAAAAGGTTATAATCAAGAGAAAGGCATTGATTATGATGAAACCTTTGCACCTGTTGCTAGATTAGAAGCCATAAGAATGCTGTTAGCATATGCTTGATCAAGAAAGTTTAAAATTTATCAAATGGATGTGAAAGTGCATTTTTGAATGGTTACATATTGGAGGAGGTGCATGTCCAACAAGCCCTTGGGTTTGAAGACCATTTCTATCCAGATTATGTCTGTAAGCTTCAAAAAGTCTTAGATGGTCTTAAACAGGCTCCTAGAGCTTGGTATGACAGATTAAATAAATTTATGATTCAAAAAGGCTTTAGAAGAGGTAAAGTAGACACTACACTTTTCATAAAAGAAAAAGGAAAGGATATTTTACCTATTTAAGCGTATGTTGATGATATTATCTTTGGCTTCACTAATGATTCCTTGTGTAGAGAATTTTCTGAGTTTATGTAGAGTGAGTTCAGAATGTCAATGATAGGAGAATTAACCTTCTTTCTTAGACAACAAATCAAGCAATGTACCAATGGAACTTTCTTAGGTTAGACCAAATATACAGTGGACTCACTCAAAAGGTTTAAGTTTGATAACTGCAAACCTATTAGTACTCCATGAGTCCATCTCTTAAAATGGATTCTGAAGTAAATGGTATATCTGTTGATGCTATTTTATTTAAAGGAATGATAGGAAGCCTATTATATTTAACTACAAGTAGACCAGATATAATGCTAATTGTCCGTTTTTGTGCAAGATGTCTAACACAACCAAAAGAATCACATCTTTTTGTAATCAAAAGAATTTTTTGATATCTTATAGGAACCAAACACCTAGGACTATTGTATCTTAAATCTAAGACTTGCAATCTTATAGGCTATTCAGATGCAAACTATGCAGGTAGTAGGACTAATAAAAATAACACTAGTGGAGCATGCCAATTTATTAGTCACTCTCTAGTCTCTTAGTCCTGCAAAAAGCAAAATAGTGTTGCACTTTCAACTGTTGAAGCAGAATACATTATAGCTGGGAGTTTTTGTGCTCAAATCCTTTAGATGAAGCAACAACTATCAGACTATGGCTTGGAATTTGATAAGATTCCTATAATGTGTAGCAACACTAGTGCTATCAATCTACTAAGAATCCTATCATGCACTCTAAAACAAAACACATTCAAATTAGACACCATTTTATTAGATATCATGTTCAAAGAGGTGATATCTCTATCAAATTTGTACAAACTAATTTCAACTAGCTGATATTTTTACAAAACCACTGGATGAAAAATAATTTGTGTTCATTCGAAGAGAATTACAGATGTTAGACCCCTTGGAAAATGATCTCAAATGACCAACTTGTGATATTTTTTGACATTTTTAAGTTTTATGTTTGATTATGCTTAATTGTTTTGTATCTTGTAAATACTAACTTAGGTATTGGAGATTTCCTTAAGTTTGTTTTATAGGTACACAATATGAGAATTGAGGTAAAAATTGTGTTAAAGTTGGTTGTTGTTGATGAATATATCATCTATTAAGATTTTTGGAACAAAACTACATGAAAATTGATTTCAAGACTCTCTAAATCAAATCTTGAATTGATTTGAATTTTTCTAGGTTTTTTATGAGTTTCCAAATTGATTCAAAACTCAAAAATTTACACTATGAATCATTTCACAAACCAATTCAAAACATTTTTAATCTTTCAGGAAGAACTCAAACCTTTGAAAATTATTTTCAAAGTGAATAAATCGATTTCTAAATTGATTCAATCCTATTTAAATTGATCTACAAATCTATACAATCCTGATCAAATCGATTCACTGGATTTTCAAACTTTCGGCAAGTGTTCCAAAGTTTCTGAGAATTTTATTCAAACTCCTCGAATTGATTCCAGAATTGATTCAAGAACTAAGAATTTAAGTAGAATCATTACTTCAGGGGGAGATTGGTATCACAATGTAGACTTCAATTGTAGTTTCAATTAAAGTTGAACCATTTTAAAAATTAGTGTTCTTGATCATTTCTTTACTGCATTCTATACTATTGTAATATATTTCATTATGTGATAATTCTGATATTACTACAATTTTGTTTAATTGCTAAATTGGTTCAAATTGATCAATTAGTTAATAAATTCTAAACTACATCAATGACTCCAATACACTCTTGATTATCCAATAGTGTCTCTTTGATTTAACATTGTAAACCAGAATCCAATCTGAATTCAAAGGAGTATTTTATATATTTTACATTTGTAAAAAGGGCAAGATCTTTATATTTTTGGGACCTATAGCTTTTGATCGACATACTTGATGCTTAGATCTATTTTTCCTTACATGTATAACTTTGAGTCTTAATCTTGTTTTAAAGCATTTTAAAGCATCTCTATTAGCATTCTCTTGATTCATCCAATTTTTTGTGTGAAAGTGCCTTTTTTTTTTAATTATGGTATCTTGATAAATTGGGACTTTGGAAGCATAATCACCTGAATGGTTCAAAACTAAAAAGGGTTATTAACTTAGTTTTCATTAGCATAATCTTAAATTTAGGATTAAGCTTATGCCATCCTTGCATTGGAGGTGACTCTATGATTAGATGTTCAAGGTTCTTAATGTATGATGGGGTAGTAATCTACCTTTTATATTTTGGTTTCTATTTAAAGTTAAGACAAAGTCACACAAAAGAAAGTGAAATATTTACCATGCAAAAAAATGAAAAGAAAAGAAAAGAGAGAAAGAATAAAGGAAAGGAAAGAAAATGATAAGAAATGAAAAAGAATGACAATGTGAAGAAAGCGATAAAGGAAATTAAAATTAAATACTTGTTTAGTCTATTATGCTTTTTATATTTAGATTTCTATAAATTCTAATTTTCTTAGTCTTTTAAAACTTGCTTTTACATATCTAACTTTTGATATAGTAATGTTGGTATGAACAACTATAGCATTAGGATGAGAATAGGAATTATGAAAGTGTAGATCATAGATGGATTGGATGATGATAAATATGCTACAATCAGGTTAAGATTTTCTTTTTATCATTGGCTACATTGCTTTATGTTGCCTAGTTTTTTTAATAAAAAATCCAAATAAGTTTGAGTAGGAACTATCTTTTAATTTTGTTAATGCTTGTAAAATATGCTTAGATCCTAGGGCAAAAGTGAGAGTAAGAAAATTTCAATTGTACCTATTATTCTATTCAATTTCTTAAGCATGCTTTAAGGTAGTTTAGGCTACAAAAGGGGTTAATGAATGAGTTATCTAACTTGATCTTACACTATGAATTAATTATCCATTTCTTACAAAAAGGAGATTTTCAGTTTTCTTGATGTTTTTCTTCAATGATAATGCTTGTTTTGCTAATTTTTTTTTATCAAGGTGAAGTCCAAAGAGAATAGAACTAATTGTGCAGTAGACCTTATCTTATTTAACTTGATTTATGAAGTGATCATGTTATCTGATTTCCATTCTTATTGAACTTTTCTTCCATTTGCTTTCACTATATCTATCCTCCTTCTCATAACGGTTGCCATTCACCCTATAAATATATCCATTGCATTCTTGTTGATCTTTTTTTTTTCCATTTGCTTTCATCTTTTATGCTCCTCATCATCACCTTTGTCATTCACCTTATAAATATATCTAGAAAATGTTAATGTCTCCTTTGAAATTCTCCAATTGATATGAATGAAGATGGATCTGAGTATAATGCTGATTTGACCTCAATTTGTAGATAAATAAAAGCAAATGAAATATGAGCTCCACAAGCAAACTTTGTTAATGATATGAGGCATTTTTGTTCTTCCAACTATTAAGGAGTATCAACCTTAGTCACCTATTTTGAGTTTGAAAAAGTGTTCTTTCCTTGATACCTATAATTAATAATTTCTCTTGGGGGTAGTGCTCCAATGTGCTTTTGTGATAAATATTTAAATATCAAAAGAGGATCAATTGTTTTCTATTACCAAATAGTTTCCATCATTTGCCAACCCTTTTGAGCCTAAAATATCCCTTTTTTCTTTGATAAGATTAACTGCTGGGGGACAACGGGGATCTAGAATGACAAAGTGGTCTTCATTTCTAGTAATTGTTGAAGAAAATTCCTCAAATACAAGAAGAAGAGGAGAGAAAAAGAAAGAATAAAAAGAAAAGAGTGAAAATAAGAAGCTTGAAAGGAAAGAAAAGTGAAAAGGAAAGAATGAAGAGAAAAGGAGAAATTTCCACAATTATAAGAATAAAAAGAGGGAAAAGGAAGCATATAAAGAAAAAAAATGAAAATAGAATGGAAAAACGAAGAGGAAAAACATTGGAAAAAAAAAAAAGAAAGCATGAAGAGAACTGGAAATGATAAAGAAAAGTGAAAATGAAAGACAACTTTGAAAGGAAAGAAAAAAAAAGTGAAAAGAAAAGAAGCATCCCATTGGAAATAGGTTGCTATGAAAAGGCTACACAAAATGAAAAATATAGTGGGAAAGTGATACTCATATATGAAAAACAATGAAGGCACAAGGAAATGATTACAAGAAACAAGAAAAAAAAATTATGATTCTCATTGGAAGCTTCTTTCACATGCTATAAGTTTACCCTCTAAGACCTCATTACAACCTTTAAGTATCCTCTTTTAGTGAATGAATATTTGTATATAAATTTATTGGAAAATAGGCATTGAAGAACCATAGGGAAGGTAATTAGGTAGATAATAAAGTTTTGAGCCTTTTGTCCCTTCATTTGAGAGATAACCAATATCAAGGCCACATTACAGGCTTTGAAAGACCTCATTGAGTTTCAATTTGTTTGAATAGTGCCATATATTCATTTTTTAACAAAATGAAAATTGAAATTGAGGCAAAATTCAAATAAAAAAAGAGGTTTAATTTATATCAATTAAGATGTTTTGAAGGTGATACCTCAACCCAAAATCATGGGGAAGTTGATTTTTCAATTTTATTTTTGTTGCAATGTTGCCAAATAAATTCTCTTATGGCAATTTTTGAAGTTGATCTCTTTTACCTGACCTTATTGATACTTGATGACCTTTGAATTCTCTCCCTTATTTTAATAAATTGATTCTTTTTTTGAATATATATTTGTTCTTTTCCTTTCTCATGCATGACTATTGAGTTCATTTTGATAAATAAGATAAGAATGGATTTTTAAATTTTTGCATGACAAGCATAGGAAGTTGAAGAACTTATCTTGAGAAATCTCAAAATCTCCCATGTCTTGAGGAATTTGAAAATATTACATGCACTTTTGTATTAGTTGAGGCATCAATTTGAAAATCTTATTTTTCCTAATATTTGGCCTTTGGTTTCAGGTTCAGGCGTCAACTTGCATTAGCCAAGCTCTCTGATGGTGGGAAAAAACCTCAAAGCCAAACATGAGAAAGATCCATTCAGCGCAGCAACTGTTTCATACTCTCCTTAATGCTGGTGATGCTTTGGTTGTAATTGACTTTTATTCCCCTCGTTGTGGTGGTTGTAAGGCCCTCCATCCCAATGTATTTTTATGGTTGCATTATGTGAAAGCTTAGAGATTGTAAAGAATGGATTCTTTTCTAATTTCGTCTTGGGTAATAATCTCAAGTTCACAACAATTTTTCTTTTTTTTCTGTGATCAGATTTGTGAATAGGCTGATTCATGTGCCACGGTTCTTCAGGTTCCATAGAGGTGCTGAGGGTCGAATATATGTAGCCTTAATTGTACTAATGCCACTGTAAGAAACTAAGAACATTATTATAATTTCAATCATCAATTTTATCTAATGCTTTCGTTTAAAGTTGTAAGATTGTGAATAATGATGACAATATTATATCGTAACACAGATCAAGAAGTTTAAGGATGCCTTGGTGGAGCATGGGACTGAAAATTTTAGTCTAGTCCCAGCTAAAGGTTTGAAGGAGTCCGAGATGGAAATCTTGGCATCACTTGGTCTAATTTCAATTAATTCGCCTTTGGATATCCCAATATGGAGAAATTGGAGGATTTGGTTGTGAAAAGCAATGATTTTTCTGATGTTTTGAACAAAGCAAAGGCAAGTAATATCAAAACTCAATTAAGAGGCTTTATGCTGAGAGAGAGTCATTTATTTTTAACTGCAAGAGTGTCGTAACAATTTTAAATTTTTGAGTAATAATAATTTGACTTAATATGATAATATATTATATCTACAAAGGATAACTGGAGTTGACATCCAACGCACCAAGAGGAATGGTGATATTCTTCAATAAATTTGTCACGTATATATATTTTAAAATAATAATATATTGAAAATTATTATACGGAGGAATTGTTATAATTTTCAATAAATTTATCATGTATGTATTTTGAAGTACTAAAATTGTAAGAATTCTTATACTTAGCAGGGAAATTATGCAAAATCTTTCCTTTTAACTTAGAGGCAATTGAAATTTCCATTTCACCATTTAATTTTACAATTAACCTTATAAGAATTAAGATTCAAACTTTGTTTCTGTATACTTAGATTATATGTAAATTAATTTCAATTTATTTTTTAAAATTATAATATGTGTATGGCATGGGTTAAAATCTAGTATGAGAGGTTAGGTGATGTACTCCCCCTCCTTATATTTACATCTAGAAAAATTTTCGTATAAGTTTCCATATCCACCCCATTCGTTATTTTAATCTCCATCCATATCCGAATGGATTAAACTAACAATACCCAAATAATAGGATTGGAATTTCCATAAATATTATATATTATAAACGGCAACACCTAAGAACATAAGAATTCAATTCCATAAATAAATCAGATTACAAATTGGATCAAAGACAATCAATCATAGGGAACACATCTATTTTAAATAGCAAATAAATCAGAAAAAAAGAAAAATATAATACAATATTGTAAGCTCATAGCATTATTATATGAGCCTTTTTATGCATTTTTTGTTTTGCTTTGAAGGCAGGCTTTGAACTGTGCTTGCTCAACCTTTTAATATAAATATTTAAAATTTTAAAATTCTTAATTATAATTTATTTGGTAATTAAAATTCTTAATTATTATTTAATCCTAAATGAAGTGCACAACAAATGGAATACTTCTAAATTAATGAGTAAATTAAATTTTAATTTTCAATTGATTCAATAGTTGGATTCTATAATTAATCATAATGATTGATTAAATTTTATTTTTGAAATTTCAAATCTAAAGTGAATCGAATTTAAACTAATTTGTAGTTAATTAAATTTTTAATTTGACTTAATGTTACACTTAATTGTATTATTATAATAAATTAACTGCATTAATTATAATAAAAGGGAAATATTCAATCTATATGATTATTTAAGGAAATCTTTGACACATAAGAAAATATTTAAAATTGATCCCAATTTAATATATGATTTTTGTATTGTAGTTAAAATTAATTATTAAAAAACTTTTGTATTTCCAAACGGTCTAGTATTTCCACCAACCTTTCTTATATTTGATGAGAATGAATACCGAAAACATAACCAAACACATTGGCGTTTACAGACTTGGAGAATCCTGTGCGGCTTCGATTTTCTTTCATCGAAGTCTCGGGGAACATAGAATTGAACTACAGATGACTCACGGTGGTGTGAAGATGTGGGGCTATGGGCAAAGGGTGTTCATCTTCCTCATTTTCACTATATCTGCAACGGCTGTTGCCAAATATTGAAAGACTATATTAACAATGCCGAAGGTTCTCATAAGCTTGGTATGGCCGCTGTAGTCATTGCTTATTTGCATTGTAACATTGTAACGGTAAATTGCTAGCCTCTTTTTTTTATTTACTTTTCTTTTCTGTTATTTTTTTTTATCGTATTAAACATTAAGTTCTCGACTCATCATCTGTTTCCCATATTTTTTTTAACATCCAAATTTTTTATATAAATGTGATAAATGTTTCTTTTTATAAACTATGAATATTTAAGATTTTAGGTGAACAGGAATTTCTTTGCTCAAATGTTGTGATATCCTATTTGTTTTATCCGTTGAATAATGTTTAGCTTATTTTATAATAGAAATCTAAATTTTTATCGTAAGTTTATTAAATAAGAATATGGATTTATTTAAATAGATTTTAAACAAAGGATAGTGTATTTCAAGTTTTTTATTTATTAAATTAATTATTTAATATGTTCAAGATAAATTATAGATTTATATGTATAAATATTTCAAATAATAAATAAATCATATGTTATTTATGGTTGCTTTAAATGTTAGAACTATTATTTATTTTATCTGTTCAATAAACATTTGGTTTAATTATAACAAAAAAAAATAAACAAATAATAAATGATAAGAATTTGTGCTTTTACTTTATTTAATATATTCCAAAGCTTGTTTAAACGAGTTTTAAAGATTGAGAAAAAAAAAAGACAGAAAGAAAGTTTTATTTATTAAGCTCTACTTGAGTGATGTTAAAAATTAGTATATATTAATTAAACTTTAATTTCTGTTATGGATGATTTAAAGCCATGTTTAAATATCCCAATTAAAGCATATGATATACAAAAGTTGAAATAGTCTTAAAAGTGAACTAAAAATACTTCTTTCCTTTGCATCAGGATGTTATATATAAAACCCAACTATATTTTTCATTAAAAAAAAAAACTAATAATATAATGGGGACATCCACTTACCTTGATAGATTATTGAAAAATCCTTCTTGTTTATTCTGTCTCTGCGAAACAGAGGTCGTGAACTCCCTCAAACCAAAACTCCCAACCTGCTGTATTTGTTCTTCCTCCTTTAGCTTTGACACCTGACCGCGATCAAGGCAAAGCCCACGCCGGACTGCCATTGACCATAGTGCACCAAGACCAGCAAGCCGTCCAACCACTTGGTTGGGTGGCAGAGGCACTCTGCCCAATTTTGGGACTAGGTACTTCTGTGTCGCTCTCCATCAACTCCCCTCAATTTGAGTTGCTCTTGGCCACCTTAGAACTTGGTAAGTGTGGTTAACTCTTCAATATTGACCTATGGAAGCTTCCTTTAGTTAATTCAAGTTGATTGTAGTGGAACTCATGAACATCAATTTTTCCTTAATTTATAAACCTTAGGTTGCTAAAGTACAAAAAAAACTTAGTTACACGAGTCTAATTAGGAGATTGGATAGAGTATTGGTCAATGTGAAAGACTAGTATGTCCTATAAAGTCAATAAATAAATGAAGTTATTTATTTAGATTATATGTGTTAGATACAGATTAGTAAAAGAGACAATAAATAATAGATTCATGTATAATGTTATTAAATAAATTCATATATTGACTAGATGATTACATAATTAAGTAATCATAAATCTAATTAATATTGAAACTTTGAATTTATCATATTAAAAGATTTTGTAAGTCACTTTCTTATACTATAAAAAGGATGAGATTATGGGAGAACAATATAAATTTTTTTCATTCCTTATCTACCTTCTAAAACAATATTGACAAAGAGTCCAAGATAGAGGAGGTGTGTGTGTGAGTTTTGGAAAACTTTGCATTTGTGAAGTCTAGTGTGATAAAATTCAAAGGACACTTGTGCTAAATTCATGACTAGTGGGAGTAAATACAACAAAAACTTACGAAATTTCTTCAGTTGAAGTTTTCTCTAATTCACATAAGGGATATCTAAATCCTTTATTTAACCAATGTAATATGTGTGAATGATTTTTAGAGAATTTTGAAATTTCTACTCTATAAATATATTTTGTATATTATAGAAAGGTTTTCTAACACAATATTGTTTTTGTAGAATTGTAGTGAGATTGTTTTTATATTTTAAGGTATATTGTAAGACTTAGAATTGGGAATGATTTAAAACATAAATGGAATTAGAGGCCATGGTTTACATTCTCTTAAGCTTTAAGTTTGCCTAAAATCTTTTCGTTGGTCTTAGCCCTGAATAATATTTTTGCTTGGCACTACCGCTATCATGCCTAGTTGTTAGGTTGCTCTTTTGATAAAAATTTAACTATTTAGAAAAAGCTTAGAATTGAAATAATCCTTGAAAGAAATTATAAATTTTTGTAAACATATTTTCATCCTAACAATATTATTAGTCTATGAGTCTTAATTGCTAATTATGTGTCATGTTCTTCTATAAGAATGCAGTAATCTTATATACTATATATGCTGATATATGGATAAGACATAAGGGTATATGTTATGGAACATATTATTAGATTAACCTATCCTAAGAAACCATATAAAATGTTATCATGTGTCAATAGACTTCTTATGTGAAAGCTATTATAAGTGATCCATATAATTAAGATCAACATAATACCTTATATATGAAGTCATGTACTTTGATATTATTCTAAACTTGCACTCTTAAAGAGTATGTATGAATAATAGTTGAGTGTGTTACAAAATACATAAAGATAGTAATTGATGAAGAAAGAATTCATCTTCCTTGGTAACAAGGAAAGATATTCAAAAGATGTCTTAACACTTGTGCTATTTCAAAATCATAAGCCTATGTATTAATACATAAAAGGAGTTTTATGTATAGCATGATTTATGAATTTATTTGAACAATTTAGGGAAATTGTGTTTGAATTAAAAAGAGTTTTAATTCAATTAGACTTATAGAAGCTTGTAAATAAATTCATTGACAACATGCATGGAAACCTAATGGGTCACCTAATAGAATCTCTTTATTCCAAAGTCAAAAGAAAAGTTAGAATGCAAAATGTTTTAAATTCAAATGTTGAATTAATGAACATTTTGAAAATTTGAAACGATTAATTAAGCATTCTAATATGATTAGAAGTGTTAATTATTCAATGATTTAATAATTCTAATAGAGGTTACAATTATTAAATAGTAGCAAATTTCTAATGTTGATATTTGAATGTTGTGGGAACATTTATATTAACTTTGAAGGAGAACATAAATAAGGGAATGATTCCTCACTTAGAAAGTTGTCTTAATAGATTTTGAGTTTATCTTAATTATGAGTTCAAATGTACTAGGGACATTTATATTAACTCTCAAGAAGGTATAATTCAAATCATTACTTTTAAGTTTATTTAAACTATAAAAAACTTTATGAATTAATTTGTAAACAACATGATCCGTGCTTAAGGAAAAATTTTACAAATTTAGTATTAGAGCCCATATTGTTTTCTTTTAATTCATGATTAAATATTTGATTGTTATGGTGATAATTATGATTATATACATGTTGTAAGTTAGTTCCACATGATCAAAATTTTTCATTCAAATGTAGAATTTTTGTTCTTAAAAATTTTCAAAACAAATATAGATTGGATCTTCACTTTAGGTGAAAAATATATCAGAAAAAGAAGTTGGCTAGCTACCATGGTAGCCTATTGGCCAAACATGGTAGCCTACTAGCCGAACATGGTTGTTAGCCATACCAGCTTGCTGCCTAAACCAACTAGCTAGCATAGCCAGACAGCCAGTTCATGGGCTAATTGGACCAGCATGGTTGGATGAATTTCCAGCTACAACAGATGGTGGTTCTAGCTACCTTGATTAGTTGTGATGATAGCCAATTAGCCCCATGCATTAATTGCATAAATACAATTTAGGAAATTAATTGCAATTATAATCAATTTTGAGAAAAACTTACATAAATTTTATTTTTGTAACTACGGAAACTTTTCTTAACTTTGGATCTAATTTAAATATGAACACCAATTGATTAGAAATAGTTTTGGAAACTTTCCCGTTATTTACTTATTCCAGAGTTTTGGAAAGTATGATCGATTTGACTAATTGATTGATTTTAAAATTAATCAAGTTTAATTTCAAAATAGATTAATTGTGATGTTTTAAGGATGAAATCAAATGAATCAACTTACTTAAATTTAAAGTTAATCAAATAACTTGAGACATGCATGACCATAATTTGAATCAAATAGTTAATGTTCTATGATTTCTTTTTTTATATGTTTTATATATACTTGAATGCATGGAAGGATGATTATGGACTAAAGGCATTTATGAATGCATGTTGTATTATTGGGTATTTTATTAAATAAGATCTATATGTCTTGCCTTTCTATCAACTTCTAAATATAAAATTATCTACTCATCTCACTCCCCTTGAATGTAACTCAATGTTTCTTCTATATGATGTAATTAGTTACATAGAATAGAATTAGGGAATTTTACATTATTTTGAAGCTGTTGGAGACAAAGGCACTCAAAGTGTGATGGCGTATGACTTGTGGAGACAAGAGGTGTATTCCATAGAGTTTTTCCCTTTTTTGACTCAAGGAAAATAATTTAAATTGGTTCATGATTATCCTATATTTGTTATGTATGCATGCGATTTATATTGTGATATGAATATGATGTATGTAATACATAGACTAGTTGATGTATGCATGACATAGACTAGTAAATAAATATATGGCATACACAAGACCTTTAAATAGTTAAGTCCCAAACTAATTAAAAGATCTCACACTAAATTACGTTATATGTTAAGAACATGATTAATAACCACCCATCAACATAGTGAAAACCAAAGATCAATTTAGTGATAACTTATTGGCCTTTGTCAAGGTTAGACTACATCAATTATGTTATTGTTATTAAAACATAACTAATGTTCTCTTTTAATGGCTTAAACTTAGCAAACATGTATAGTTTGGATAGCCCCCATCATGATTATATAGTAGGCTTGATTAAGTTTCACTATGAACTTTATAAACAAAAAGTTGTTAATAAGATGTGATGGATAATAAATGATAAAAAGTTGTCAACCTAATGGTTAGGAGTTACATTGAGATGCAACTAACAAGTTAAGTTGTCTACCTAGTCTAATTTATTTGGTTTCTTTGGCTTCCATCAAGATCAAATATGTTAAATTGGGATCATAACCCATTAAGATTATCATCCAACGTGATGATCTGATTCTAAGATAAAGGGTCATTAGAATGAAGAAAATAGTAGGAGTTCATTTTATTAAAGTCCATATAAAACTAAACATGATGCTTAGATATTAATTTACTTTATTCTTATTGATGGTTATTAAAATGACGAGTAACATTTCCTTAAGAAACATATTGATTGATAATAAGCTAATTGGTCTAGATTACATCGACTAGTTATGAAACTTGAAGATTGTTCTCAAGTAGGAAAGGATAGCCTACATCCTTGAAAAGGACCCTCCTGTACCTCTATTTAAAGGTTTGAATGAGTATGCAAGTTTTGACTTTGCTACTCATAAGAATCATAGGGAAGATGCTAAACAAGCAGCATATGTGATGCTAACTTTGATGTCTCCTGAACTTTATAAGCAGCATGAAAATTTGACTCCTTTTGAGATGATTTTGCATTTGTCAAAGTTATACAAAGGGCATGCTCACATTGAGAGATATTAAGTATCTTGTGAAATGTTCAATTATAAGATGGTCAAGGAATCATCTGTTACAATTCATGTACTAAAGATGATCAAGCCTATAAAGAGATTTGTCCAACTCAACCATGTGATTGATAATGATCATATAGTGAATATCATACTACATTCCCTTTCTAAGTCATATGGGCAATTTGTCATGAATTTCTTCATGAATAAGATAGAGGTCTCTCTTGCAGAGCTACTAAATGTACTTAAGACTATCACAACAACTTTTAAGAAGAAATAACTTGTACTGATGGTCAATACCTCTTCTAAGCCCAAGAAGAGTTCTAAAGTTATAGTTAAAAAATCTAAAAGAGGTGTATAAAAAATGGAAAAAAGAATGCTTCTAAAGGCATTTGCTATAATTACAGAGTAGAAGGTCATTAGAGGCAAAATTGCAAAGCTTATCTTAAGACCCTGAAATAGAAAAATCTTAAAGAAGCTTTTACTTAAGGTAAAAATGTCCTTATGATAGAGATAAACTTGTTTTACTATTCTATTGATTCTTGGCTATTAGATATCAGTTATGGCTCATACATTTGATATAATGTGTAGAGATTTAGAAATAATAAAAAGCTACAGAAAGGAGAAGTGGACTTATTCATCAGGAATGGAGCAAAAGTTGTTACTGTTAGCATAGGAACCTACTTTTTAAAATTACCTATGGCCTTAGTTCTAGAACTAAATAAATTTTATGTTCCTAAAATTTGTAGGCATATTATTTCTATTTCTTATTTAGACTAAGAAGGATTTGCTTTTACCTTCAAGAATAAGTGTAGTTTTTTTTCACATGGTAACATTTGTCGGTCCCAAATTACAAATGATCTTTAATCTGAATTCTAGTTTGTAGTGAAAGACTTTAAAATTTCTTTGAAAATTTATCAAAGTATATTTATTGGATAACAAAGAATTCAATGGTAGTCACTAATATAGATATAATGCAAAATTATAGAAACAATTAACCTGTTAACACAAAATATAAGTGAGGTAGAAAATAAATTACAGAATCTAAAGAACACAAAGATTTTTAAAGTGGCTCCACTTCAACTAAAACCATAATTAAAGTGTATATCCACTAGACTAAATCCTCAACTGGATGGTCATTCTTTTATTTCCTAACCACAAGATTTAATTGGGCACTTGCTAGCCCGTTTACACATAAGACTTAATCGGGCTCTTGCCAACCAACTTAAATACAAAACATATTACACCTTCAACTAATTATGATTAACCTCACAATTAAATAAGATGCAAAAGGAAGATCAACCTCTTCCCTTGTATCCCAGATTTCTATCAACTTAGAAATCTAAAACTACAAACAAAAATTAGGAATAGAAATACAATACTCAGAATTAAGATGAAAATCTCAATTATCTATGTTGTGTTCTTCTCCAATTTGATCCAAGATTAGCTTTGTTTGATGAAATAGAATGAGATATATGTGAATCTGTTTAAGCTCTATTTTCTCTTAGGTTTTCATACTTGTTCATTTGCAAAAGATTATGTTTGAAATGAAGCTGACTTTTATTTATAATATGGCAATTGACATTTGAAAAATAACTAACTTTTAAACTGTGAATCGATTATAGAATCAATTCAGAATGATTACTAACTTATGAATTGATTCATCTATGAATATCATCAAGAACTTCAGGACAGAATCGATGCATGAATCAATTCACACTGTAATGTAAAGAAGTCATAAATCAATTACCTAATCGATTTTTAGAAGTTTCTAACCTTTGGTAAAAACAATTTTCAAAACATTTCTTCATGAATCGATTACTAAATCAATTCACAAGATTTTCTGTATGAATCAATTCACACAATGAAAAATAGTTTTTATAAAACATTTCATTTGTGAAGGTGTCTTTGAAGACTTTTGTTTTAAGCTCATTTCAAATGATTTATTTTTATCTCAATTTAACTAGTTTAAGAAACTTGCTTAATTGGATCAAGATGGATTATAGAACACACTTATAAAAGATCATAATAAAATCAATAAAAGTATTATATCTAATGTGGATCTCAGAATATCACTTGATCAACTTTGAACCTATAAAATCAATGAACGCTAAAACACATAGTCAGATTGTGATATTAATCAAAATTGTTTTTTAACATCAAAACTGAAGAAAGCATGATAGCAAGGCTAACAATCTCCACATTTTTTACGGTGACAAACAATTTAAGATGATGTTAAAAAAATAATTTTAGATGAGTGTCAAAAATCAAAATAAGTGTTAGTATTAAAATCAAAATCAATACTTTTACTCATCTTATCTTTTACTTATTCATCTTTTACTCCCCTTTTTGGAACTTCAAAAAGAAATAGTGCATTATTAAAGAGTGAAGTAAAATTTTTTTTTATAAAATCAGAAATCATAATCAAGATAGAACAAAAATATCAAAATACAATCTATAATACCAATATTATTAGATTTTTAAGCTCCTTTTGAGTTAATGATTCATCTAATGTTATGGGTGATTTTCAGTTCTGTGAAATGGGTTGGCAAAGTCTCGGCAGCAAACAAGTTCAAGTGAAGAAAGAGTCAAGCTCGCTGGATCACTAGCTTCATGAGCATGAAGCAAGGATAAGGTTCCAGCTCACTAAGAGATAAGGTCTAGCTCACATAGCCAGTAATTCATTATATGTGAACTCATATTGCCAAAGGCAAGCTCGTGAAGTTTGTTCTCGCTGACCAAAGGCCAGCAACGACCTAGACTAAGTCCCAGCTCATGGATATGACCTCTTCGCCCAGTTAGGGGCTCGTTAAGGGAAAAATTGAAGCAAGGACCCTCTTAGACTTGACTTGTAGGACCAGTCTACAAGAAGTAGCATATAGGGCCCACTTTTAGAAAGCAATCTTCAAAAGTTAGTTGATAGCCTATAGAAGCCATTTTGCAGTAGTCTAGGTTTGTCTTGTACATTTATTTTGATGTAATAGAAATACAAATTATGTAATTACACTTGTAATCTCCTCCCCTCTATAAATAGGAGGAAGGAGCTCTTTGTAAGGGAGAGCCATCAGAGGCTGAAACACCATACTATAAATCTACAAAATTTTCCAAAGAAATATGAAAATACCGTGGACGTAGGGACTGATGCTACCTGATTTTGGTTGAACCACTTTGAAAACCTTCCTGTGTCTTGTTGTTCTTCCTCTCCTTTCTTATTTTTCTACATTGTTTTAGTGTTTGCATAACTGGAGTGCAGTTTAAGTCTAAGAATAACATTGGTTGACTGGGATTTGCCAGAACCAAAATCCATTGTTAACATTTTGGTGCCATCTATGGGGACTCATCTGCATCCTGATTCATTTTCTACTATTGTAATAGTGAGGGGAAGAGCCACCAAAACTTTGAACACTCTCACTCATCTGTCAGAAGGTTATGTGTCCATAATGGACTCCTCCATTGCTCCCGTCATAGGAGCTGCTATTAGCTTCCCCCCAGTCGGCTCTTATCAACTTGCTGCTGTTGACAATGGCACCGATAGAACACAAACCTAGCATCAATGCTAGGAGAGATTGGAAAATATGATGGGAGAATTGATTAGAGTAGTCACAATCCTTGTACAAACTCAGGCCCAGGGTGTGCAAAGACAGGCTGAGGTTGTTACACCCAGAAATGTGCATGGGCAGTGAGAAGTTGGATGTTGAAGCAGAGCAAACCAAGGACGAACCTCAAGTCACTACTCAGGTGATGAGGAAAATGAAAGGAGTCACTAAGCTTCTAGTCATCAACCTGGGGCATTGGACCTACTGGTTGGGGAGTTACTTTAGAGGGTGAAGCAACTAAAAGAGCGCCCCTAAACTTAAAATAATCAGGGTCGCTATGAGGAGAGCTCGCCGTTCTCTGTAGAAATTGAAATGCAGCCCCTTCCTTGCAAAATTAAGATTCCTGCTATCCCATTATACAATAAGGATAGCGACTTGCACAACCACTTGGACATGTTTAACATCCAGATGGATCTCCAAACAAGTAATCCTCTAATCAAGTGCCAAATCTTCTTGGCTACACTGGGAGATATCCCATGAACTTGGCTCAGGAGCCTCTTAACTTGCAGAATTAGTAGCTAAGGAGAATGACAGGAACAATTTCTCACCTAGTATAGAGCGCTGAAGAGGCAGCTCACACCCTCTGTCACCTTGTGACAATCTTTCAACGAAGAAATGAATCGCTGAAAGATTGTATCACTCAATTCAGGCACGAGGTCAATAATATGGAGAAACCCTCAGATGAGGCCATTTTGACTACAATTTCAGCAGGGTTTCATAAGGATGGGAAGCTATACAAAAGCATATACAAGTCCTTGGTAGAAGACCTGGGCAAATTTTACGAATGAGCTACCAAACAAATCAGATGGGAGAAGACTTTTGGTTAGAGTAAGTTTGATCAAAAGAATAGGATAGGTGCCCTTGATCAAAGCAAGAAGAGAAACACTCCCAGTAATGGCAAAAATAGTCATAGGAATGACTATGACGACCAGTTTGAAAAGAGGGTCGGGGATAAGTGACCTCAGAATCTAGGTTGCCATGACAATTATAGTATCCTGTCTGATACTAAAGATAGGATATTCATAATGGAAAGGGAAAGAGAAGACTTTGACAGGCCCAACCCTTCCAAGATTCCTTATCAGTGAAGGAATAGGGAAGAGTTTTGTGCTTATCACAATGAGGCTGGGCATGGTACTTTGAATTGTCAAGCACTCAGGGATGCCATTGAGGATCTAATCAAGCAAGGTCGCTTGCAAGAATACGTGGTGTAACCTACAGAGCAGTGACCTCAGCATCCCCAGCGAGATCCTGATCTAGAATAGGGGGCCTCAGTTAGGATCATACATTAATAATGTATTGTAATTTGGAAGCTAGTGCTTCCCTATTTGTTTTTGCTAAAAGGATCCTTATTCTACCGATTGACCCAGCTCTTTTGCAATCTCTTCATTACATGTGTCTAATTTGCTCTTCATTTTCAAGTATACTCAACCCTCTGAGCTCGCATGTGGCCAGCTTTCTCAAGCAACATGTGCATTTAGATAGCCAACTATGACCTTTGGTCTAGTTGAGGTGCGAAGATGCTCAAAATAAACTCATTGGCCAACTACGACCTTTGATCCAGTTGAGGCATGGAGACAGTCAAAATAAACTTAACCAATTACGACCTTTAGTCTAGTTAAGATGCCACAGCTTTCAAATGTAGATTAAGTACTCACAGCTCTCATGTGACTCAATGCTTGTAGCTTGCATATGACTTACTACTAGGTGCAGCTCTCATGTAACTTACTTACACATTACTTATCACTAAGGTATTTTGGTTCTTCGATCTGTTAACAAATGTAACGGATTGGTTTTTCAAATATTTAAATTTATTATGATTTGCATATTACATTATCATTTGTGATATGTAGAATATTTAGCACAATATGCAAGAATCTTAAAGAATAGGTCATTCATTAAAAAGCCTCAATGAGGTAAACTTACAAGATTCAATATACAAATCAGAGCAAGCCTATAGCTGTCAAATTCTGAAAAGAAGATCGACCGTTGGGAGACAAACTCCCATTGACTAGGGGATGAAAGAGCACACTGGATCCCTAACTTTCTTTTTCCAGTCGTCCTTCCCAACTATAAGCTTCTCCTTAACCTCACCCTTAACGTTAAGGATTCCAAGGAAGCACACCAAAATGGTTGAAAAAATGGAACCCCACGGTGTTATTATGAGGAAATAATCCAAGATCTATACAAGATCTTTCTAAATCCTCAAAGAAAGATTGCCCATAGAGGCTTTCTATGCAACTGACCATGTACACCTTGTCAGTAAGGCTCACCATTAGAGATATAGGGGGCTTATCTGAGGAACACATTTGTTCACTTAGTGAAGGAGGAAGAAGAACTTCCCATGCTTTAAATAGACCAGCTTGGTCTCACCAAAAGGTCCAGAAGAACTCCCAATCACTTTCATTAAATGCCTTGGAAGAAATTGAGGTTGACCCACTGATGGTTATAAGACACGTACCATAGAGGATAAGGCTTGGAACGAATGAAACGATAGGCTAACCAAAGACTTTGACTGCATGGTAATCCATAAAGAAGGCCCTTTACTAACTAAAGTACAACTCCTAGCTCGTGAAGTGAGCTAAGAATTGGAGGGCTAATATTATGGGTGATGTTTGATTCTACAAAATGAGCTACCAAAGGCCTCATAGCAGACAAGTTCAAGTGAAGAAAGAGTCAAGCTTGTTGGATTGCCAGCTTTATAAGCACAAATCAAGGCTGAGATCCTGTCTCGCTTAAAGACAAGGTCTAACTCACATAGCCAACAACTCATTATACGCAAACTCGCATTGCCAAAGATGATCTCATGAAGTTTGTTCTTGTTAACCAAAGGCCAGTAGCGACCCAAACTAAGTCTTAGCTCATGGATACAACCTCCTCACCCAGCTAGGGGCTTGTTGAGGGAAAAATTGAAGCAAGAACCCTCTCAGACTTGACTTATGGGACCAGTCTACAAGAAATAGCCTGTAGGGCCCACTCACAAAAAGTAATCTTTAAAAGTTAGTCGATAACCTACAGAAGCCATTTTGCACTAGTCTAGGCTTGTCTTGTACATGTATTTTGATGTAACAAAAATACAAATTGTGTAATTACACTTGTAACCTCTTCCCCTCTATAAATAGGAGAAAAGAGCTCTCTGTAAGGGAGAGGCATCAGGGGCTGAAACACCATACTATAACTCTGCAAAAATTTTCTAAAGAAATACAAAGCTACCATGGACGTAGGGGCTAGTGCTGCCCAATTTTGGCCAAACCATGTTAAAAACCTTCCTATGTCTTGCTGTTCTTCCTCTCTTTTCTTTGTTTTCTGCATTGTTCCAGTATTTGCATAACCTGAGTGTAGTTTAAGTCTAAAAGAACAACACTGGTTGACTGGGATTTGGCAAAACCAAAATCCACTATCAACATCTAATTTGATAAGAAATGTGTCCTACAAAATGATTTAAGAGTTGTTGTATGAATCAAGTTATGTATCTATGCATTAGGTTTTTAATTGATTCAGTTAGTTGAACAAAAATTTTCATAAATTTTGGAACATTTGTTAAATGATTGAAAATATGATGAATCAATTGATTAATTGATTTGATTAGGATCGAATCAATTTAAGCAAGATTGAGTCGATTTGGGAATCGATTTATGCATGATGATAAAAATTTTCAAAATTTGAGATCTTCCTGAAAGCTAAAAAATTTTGTGAATCGATTCACTAATTGATTCATAGTATAATTTTTTAAGTTGTGAATCGATTCAGAAACTCTCAAGAATCCCAGAAAAATTTGAATTGATTCAAGACTCGATTCAAGGAGTACTAAAATAAGTTTTCATGCAATTTTGTTCCAAAATTGCTAACACATGATATATTGAACAACAATGATCAATTCAACACTATTTATACCTTAAATTTAATATTAAGTACCTACAAAACAAACTTAAGGGAATCGTCGATGCTTAAGTTAGAATTTGTGAAGAAAACATATAATCAAGCATAGAAAGTAAAAATTTCAAAATGTTGAAGATTGGCTAGATGAGATCATTTTCTAAGGGATTTAACATTCTAAGCTCTCTTCGAATAAACACAAATCATTTTTCATCTAGTAGCTTAGTGAAAATATCTACTAGTTGGAAATCACTTTGTATAAATTTAATAGAAATATCTCCTCTTTGAACATGATCTCTAAGAAAATGATGTCTAATCTGAATATGTTTTGTTTTGGAGTGCATGATAGGATTCTTTGTAAGATTAATAGCACTTGTGTTGTCACACATAATAGGAATTTTATCAAATTTTAAGTTGTAATCTGATAGTTGTTACTTCATCTAATGCATTTAAGCACAACAACTCTAGTGGCAATGTATTCTGCTTCTATAGTAGAAAGTGCAACACAATTTTGTTTCTTACAAGACCAAGATACTAGTGAGTGACCAATGAATTGG
>JANHAO010003414.1:0-26156 GCA_026873985.1 Saraca asoca
ATTGGGGTTAAAGTTGTGATCAATAAATTTCTCTTTTCTCATATTTTTCTCCAAAATTCTTCTTTTTATTCTTTTGGTACCAACACTAATATCATGTATATTTTCATTATACTAATCAACTTAAAAACAAAACAAAAAAATAAAGCAAAAAAATTGGTGATAAACGTACCTGCTGGGGAACTTTTCTAGAGATGAACACAGGGATTTTGGTCCAACAAGCTTACAAATACTGTAATTGGTAGATGCTTAGAGAGATTCCTATGAATGGAAGCTAGGGTTGGTGGGGGAAATTGTAGGAGCTCTGGTACATAAGGTGTTGGGGGAGAACGACGAGAGGGAAATTGGGGATAAGGGTTCTTTGCGTGCAATCACCTTTTGCGCGTTGTATTAAAAAATTTTAGACATAGAGGTGGTTAGAGCTTTAACTACCACTATTGTTGAAAATATAGAGGCGCTTAGAGCTTTAACTGCCACTATTGTTGAAAACATAGCGGCGGTTAGCTTAACCCCCTCTATATTTGTTATTTAGAGGCGGTTTGGTTAACTACCTCTAATTAACCGCCGCTAACTCGCCCTATTTTTTATAGTGTATGTTGCTTCTTCCTAAAGAAAGAGGAAGATCAAAAAGCAATCTGGTGAAAAAGTGTCAGACAACAACAATCATAGAGTAATATCTTAAGAAAATAATGTGACAAGAAGCAATGTATAGAGGTTCGATTGTCAAAGAGAAACTTCTCTTGGATTTACTCATCTCCTCCCAAGTTCCAAACCTCAGGACACTTAAGGTATAGTCCACTAAGATTTTTGAAGATTTACAAGAGCACTTTTCTATCAACCTTTCACCTAAACAATTTGTCTTCACTGAGAACATATTTTTTTTTCTTTTACATAAGCATAAATCCTATAAGTGTAGCTATGGAGATTGATACAATAATGAACAATCCTCACTTTCTCACTCTCTAACTTGAACAACTTAGGAATGTAAACAAGTTTTCTTTCTCTCTTAAAGAGAACATGATTTTTCTTAACTTGGCAACACACTTTTAGTGTAGATATGAAAGTTTCCTTTGCTCACAATGATGACACAAATCTGGAAATTTTTCTAGTTGTTTTCTTGGAAGTATAGTCCACACCTTTTACTTGTTGTACTCCCTTATATAGACTTGGTGTAATATCTTGTAGGATTAAGCTAATTGGACTTAAGTATAGATCTAATGGGTCAACATGAGGGTTAACCCCTGAAAGTGAACGATAGGTCAATCGATTCATTAGAATTGGCTGATCGATCAGGATGCCAAACCAGTCAATCGGTTAATGTTAGGCAGGATAAAAACTTAGTGTATGGGCTTGAAGAAATCAAAATCCTAGTGCAGTAAAAAAGTATTTTAAAGCTAAAACCCTGCCTAGAGAAAGTATTAGTGCATCCCTAGTCTAATTTAGAAAATTTACGGTAATCAATCAAACTAAATGCCTACAAGAGTTCATTTAATCTCTTCTTTGCTAATTCTTAAATTTTTATTCAGTAAATTTTGCACAGATTGTGAGATTTCGCCTAGGATGTAATTTAGGCTCTACGATCAATGACTTGTTGATTTATGAATGTGGAAGTAGATTCTTCTTATTAGGTGAGTGAGAGTTCTTGTCCTTTAGAATTTTTTTCATTATAAATTTTATTTTAAAAAATTAGCCCTATATGGATGAGAGGTTAAAGGCAATGTTTTTTCTTCTTTTTGAGCTTCATTTCTTCTTTCTTGTAATTTCTTTCACATGACAATAGCTTTCCTCTCAATTTATTGTAGAAAGGGTGATAAGCTTGTTTTTGAGCTTCATTTCTTCTTTCATGTAATTTCTTTCACATGACAATAGTTTTCCTCTCAATTTATTGTAGAAAGGGTGATAAGCTTGTTTTCTTCTTGTATACTATCCACCTTTAATTATCTTGACTCTAAATGTGTTTTCAAGATTTTTATGATGAGTTCACTGTCAGGAATAATTTTTCTAAATACATGTAGATCATTTACAATAACTAAGAATATCTTAAACATAGGCTCAATCCTTTCATCATCTCTCATTTTGAAGATTCCTCATTCATGAACAAGCATGTTCGGTCTTGTCTTTTTGACTTGGTTGGTTTCTTTGTAGGTTAGTTCTAACTTTTCTGTATACATAATTGCATTCATAGTCTTGTAATGAATTGCTTGCTTTTTGTAGTCCTTATTACTCCAATCAGATTCAGGCTTTAGCATATTTTTATCATTTATTTTTTTCATTGGAATGTGAGGATGATTTCTAATGACTTTTATTATTTCAATATATGTAGGTTTGATAGATATCATCATTCTAAATTTTTAATAATCATAGTTAACTCCATAAAAAATTAGAGGTTTTGTGCTATTCGGCCAAAAAAGGGTGAATTGGTAATTAAAATAAAATTAAAATGATAATAAATCTAAATAAATTATTGTAACTCAAATTTAAAAATTATGCATATTGCTTTTTCCAAACTCTTCAACACACTTGCACATTTACACATTTTCTTCTAAGATGTAATGGAAGGTAAAGTCTTTTAAGAAATAGCAAATATTACTTAAGTGAAAGATTCTAGTTCAATTACACATATTCTTAGCAAAGAAACACTAGATATAATTAGTATACTTTTATTATGTTGATATATTATATCTAATTTTTATTGTTAATTAATATTAATATGCTATTATAGGTACAGGATATCTCTCTCTCTCTCTCTCTCTCTCTCTCTCTCTCTATATATATATATATATATATATATATATAAACACACATCAATTACACAATTTTTATCTTCCATATATATGGAAAAAGATGAGAAAAGTTTGTATATCATATACTATTATTTAAAGTACAAGATTTTTATTTATTTTATGTGGCTATCATTGTCCATGAAAATTTGAAAGAAAAAGAAAGACTCCGTCCCCATGCTGCAACTGAGGATCTGCCCAATCCTTTCATTTATTTCATTAAATATTGTGTGCTAAGATGGAAATTCACCCTTTAATGCAAATGAAAACATATATTGACATTCAATTTGGAGTTCACAAACCAGTTTTGACCCGCAAAGTTTCATTTTATTATAAAAAACTTCTCTGCGATCTTCAATATGTTTGGCAGTTCTATAACGCAATAAAATTAATTTTGATAATTTAACAGAATTTTAAATTAAATAATGGTAATGATTGAATCAATATTTTCAGACTTGCACAACCAATAGTTAAAATAATCATCGCACCTAAAAAATCATAAAATTGATATATTACCTAAAAAACAATAATTTGTTTTTACAAAATCAACTCTAAAAAGAAGAGAACTGTGCTTACAATTTTTCATTCTCAGTTATTTTAAAAATTGAAATTAATATACTTTTTCCATTTCAAAAAGAATAAAAATTTGAATTTATTCTTAAAAGATTAAATTAATTTAAAAATAAAAATCACATAAATAAAAAAATTATCAAATTAACTCTTGTTAAATGTTCTTTTTTAAATAAATATTAAACTAATATAAAATATATTTTTAACTAATTTGATATCAACAAATTTTAATTTACTAAATTATTTTTGTTTATGCAAGATAAGCAAATAAGTACATCTTGCATGAACATGATTTATTCTATAGGCTTGTATCCTGTGTCCTTGAGTTTTAAAGCTATGAGAAGTAAACAATAATCATACATCTTTTTTTTTTTTTTAATTTTTTGCATGTTTGTAAATAATTTATAATTTTTTAATATATTTTATTCTCTTTATCAATCGTAATTTTTTTTTTAAAATATTACAAATTTATAATATGCATATAAGAAAATATAACTCAATTAATTAAATTTACAACACAAAAATTAAAAAAAAAATACAATGATTCATTAAAATGTTGCCTTATAATGAAAACTTGTTAAAAAATATAAAATGTCTATAAAAATTTCGAGGTCTGGCTCGCGTAGGCCTTTTTTTTTTTTTTTTTAATGTAAATCAGCTTTTCTTTATTTGTTTTAATATTTAAATCTACTGCCTGGTCATGACGAAATGTTGGCGGAAAGGGCTCGGAAAAAGTGTGACGAAATTACGAAATTCAAAAGAAAAGAAAAAAAAAATGAAACATGAAATTCTTTCTCAGACTTCGTCTCATCGGACATCACAGACAGTTGTGACTCAGAGCTCGGCCCCTTCCTTCTCTTCTGCTACTTCAAAACCCAATCTCGCTTGTGTCGTCATCCTTTTAAATTGACCTCTGCTTGGGTTAGATCCCAGTTTGTATCTATTGCCCTTTTTCACACTTCGAGGAAATTCAGCGATCCAATGACCCTTGAATCGTACGTCTTCAGGTGGAAACAGTGTTGATCTATTATTGGCTCTGAGTGTGGCGACTTTGGTTTTGACGTTTTTTGTGGTAGATTTCGATGATTGGAGCAATTGGGAGAAGATAGTACTGTAATTTTTGGAAGAAAAAAGAGGGATTTTTTTTTAGCTGGTTTGATTGTTGGGGATGGGTTCGAAGATGGAAGGAACGTCTGCCCCAGCAATTCGACGAGACCCATATGAGGTATTGTCTGTTACAAGGGACTCAACTGATCAGGAGATAAAAGCAGCTTACAGAAAGCTCGCTCTCAAGTACGTTTTGCTTCTAGCAAATTGTCAATCGATTTACATTTTTGTTTTGTTTGATTTTCTGTTGAATTTGGTGGTGGTATTTTTTCTATAAATGGTTCTGTATGTTCTGAAAGTTAATGTTTTTAATTTTCCATTTCTCTTTAGAGGTTATGGGTATTATTTCTTTTTGCTTTGCTGCTAGGATATCATTTCTTATAACATGCATTCTAGAAACAAGCTTAATATGGCTCAATAGTTTTAACTGTTATACAGTGATTAACTTTCATGTGCTTTGGAGTATTCACTTCTCCAATTACAGGGGATTTTTATAGAGGAAAGGAGTGCTATGTGAAATAATAATGTAATATATTACCTTTATCTTAACTGAGATGGAGGAATTGAGGAATTTTTTTTAAAGTAATAAGTTTCCTTTATCAAAATTAACCTCTCAATTTACAGTTTACACCAACTTAAGAGGCTGAATGAGTGAAGCAACTTGCGTTTCTTTTGTTCTGTTATATGAAACTTTTACTCCATGTGTTTTGGCAGATATCATCCTGACAAGAATGCCAGCAATCCCGAAGCATCAGAGCTATTTAAAGAGGTTGCGTATTCGTATAGTATCTTATCCGACCCGGAGAAGAGAAGGCAGTATGATAGTGCAGGATTTGAGGTCATTCCTAACCTTTTCAAGTGAATTCTACACTCTATTTCCTCTTCTTTACTTTCTTTTAATTTAATACTTGCTACGATGTAGAAACAAAATTAGCCTGAACTGTTGTGTACTAAAAAATATGAAAGGTTCTTGAACCCACCAATTACTAGTATAATTTCTTTATCATTTCATCTTCAGTGCGTCTGTTTGAGTCATTGCTTCCAGGAGTCAATCTGCTCAAACTTGACAACACTAAACATGATGTGTATGTCACTAAGGTGTCTTTCATGTCCCATGGCTGTTGATTGCTTTGTAATTACGTTAGGTTTCTGGTCTTGGGAGAGAAAATAAACAGGGAACAGAAGAACTCAAAAATTTGTTAGATTGGAGTTTCTCCACTGGGTCAATTGTCTGAATTACTCCCCCCTAAATGCCTTCACCAAAAAGAAGATAGGATATGTCAATTGAATGCCATGTTTCAAGCATTCATATTTACTGAAGCTATTTTAACAGCATCGCACCATAAAAAGGATTAATAATATGACCATTAATCTAGGACATGTGACATGGACATTGGATATCAACACTTGGCTTGAATTACCTATTACATGAAATGTAGATATTGTTTCATCAGAGAGTCAGAGACTTATTCATATATTCTGTTGTTTGGTTTTCTTTCTTGCATTCTTTTGGTAGATTATTTACCATTAATTGATATATTCATTTTTAGTTATATCATAAAACATGTCTATTGTTAAAATTTTCATTGGTATTCAACAATAAATTAGTCTATTTTATTAGTCTAACTGGTTTATGCAAGTTTGTATAATCCAAGAAATTTTCTGTTTTCACTCCATAGTTCTTCCCTATATATTTTTATCTGATACACAACATTGTATAAGTTATTGAATTTTATAGTTTATGCTGATATATCTTACATGATAGGCACTTGATGCTGATGGCATGGACATGGAAATTGACTTATCGAATCTTGGAACTGTCAACACCATGTTTGCAGCTTTATTTAGGTGAGCAACTAATTCATGATCTGCTTAGATGTCAAAACTGTCTACCTTTGTTTTGTTTCTAAATTTATTTGGTTATAGCAAGCTGGGTGTCCCTATCAAGACTACCATTTCAGCTAATGTTCTTGAAGAAGCTCTGAATGGAACAGTTACAGTCAGACCCCTTCCAATTGGGACATCAGTTAGTGGAAAGGTTCTTCATTTCTTTGTGTTGGTGAATTAATGCAAGTACTCTTCCTAGTGTTATATCTTGCCTACTTACATTGCAATTTGTTGTAGGTAGAGAAGCAATCTGCTCATTTTTTTGGTGTGACAATAAATGAGCAGCAAGCTGAATCAGGCGTTGTAGTAAGAGTTAGCTCAAATGCACAAAGCAAATTTAAGGTACGACTGATGTCTTTTTTGTTAATATATTGATTAACACTATTTATCTCTCTCCATCTCTCTCCTTTTCTTGTAATTCTGCCACTGGGTAATATGTTATTTGCTTGTCATGTATCAGTTGCTCTACTTTGAGCAAGATGTAAATGGTGGCTATGGTTTGGCATTACAGGTAGTGTATACTGTTCTTATGCTGCATTCAATTTCTTTCCTTCATTACAGATAGTGCTTCTGATCAACCTGTGGTCCTTATTTGATAAACTTTTAGGGAAAAGGTTAAAATTTCACATCTTTTTGATTGTGGTGGTTTTTTCTTGTAATTTTGGGTAGCTTTCTTTGTAACTTTACTACGACATACTAGTTCTGTTGGTTGGTTTATATGGTGCATTTCTTGACACAAGCTTGATGTCATATAATGAGTTTTAGTGAGTCCTGCCATTCTAGGTGCATTGTTGTTGTCCCTGCCTCCTAGGAATGATTCTATTAGTGAAGTTCTTTACTTTTTGTATATATGAGGAGGCAGAAAATTCAATTTGTCATCCAACAGGACCAACTATATGTGAGATTGAGATGTTAGGGTGAGGATAATGCTTAACATTTTTACATAAGGACAATAGAATCCTTATAGATAAGATCAAAGGAGGCTTTTCTTTATTGTATAAACCTTCATTATCGTTTTCATTTTTCATGAAGGAGTTATTCTCAATTCTTTTCTTGTTACATATAAAGGTTTGAAGACTCTCCCATACACTCCTAACAGTGGCCCAATTCGGTATGATGTGTGTGATCCTTTAATTTCTGGCTTATTACATTAATAAATACTATTTCTTTGAGGGCTAAGTGGCTGATACCTCTTTCATTGTTGTGGATAGCAAAAATCTTCATAATGTGATGTAGATAAATAGTTTTTTTTAAATAAAATTCTACAATACTGGGACCATATGTTGATGATGTTGATTTTTAACCAATAAAAACTTCCAAATACCCATTAATTTCTAAAACTACAGAAAACCAAATAATGTAATACAGCATCGTACGGCACCTTAAGGCATGCTTAAATAATTAAGCTTTAAACTTATGGTGTTAGGCTCCTTGCTAATATTACACTGATTCAATATGTTCAATCTCATTAAATTTGAACACTTGTTGTCTTATTCCTTTGGCTGCTGGCATTTTATGTAAATACAGCAAATATGCACGTTGTCTGAAAGTCAACTGCTTCCCCTCTCACCACCATGCATTCTTTTGTTGTATTCTTGTACTAAAATTGCTATTGTAGGTTGCTGCTAGTTATTTAAAAGATTGTCCTTATTCCTTATGCAATGTTAGGATGGGGGGGAAATGAAGGGAAAGGGGAGGGAAGGAAGGTTATATCATAACCTCCTCCTTGTTTGGAAGTTTTGATTAAGAAGAGAATGAGGGTTTATGATTTATCCTCCAATACTCACTTTGTGTTTGTCCAATTTAGGGGACTTTGGAGGGCTTTCTAAACATCTAAACAAGGGAAGGGAAGTCATCTCTTGACCATCCTTCATCCCTCCTTTCCTTGCCTTCCATTCTCTCTTGTTGGCTTCCCTTCCCTTCCCTTCCCCTCCTGACTCCCAAACATTCCTTTAATTTGTAGACCTGTGTACAATTGACTAATAAGGATTTGCCAATCTGTACAGGAAGATAGTGAGAAAGCTGGCAAGGTGACATCTGCAGGAATGTATTTTTTACATTTTCAAGTGTACAGAATGGATTCAACAGTGAATGCGGTATGCAAGTTTTGTGTGATCGGTTCTCTGATTCTCTTTCCTTATCCTTCCTTTCCTTTTCTATTTGATGGGGGAGGGGTGGACAAATTTGGAAAGTGGTGGTTACTTCCTTTACACTGTTTCAGTTAGCAATGGCGAAGGACCCTGAAGCTGCTTTCTTTAAAAGGTTGGAAGGTCTGCAACCTTGTGAAGTCTCGGAACTGAAGCCTGGCACTCATATATTTGCTGTTTATGGTGTGGACAATTTATTTTGTTTCATCATATATATTTTGGGCTATCTTTTTCCTATAAATTATTGAACTTTGTGTATGATGAATCATGTTAACATTATTCAGGAGATAACTTCTTTAAGACTGCTACCTATACAATTGAGGCGCTTTGTGCAAAAACATATGAAGATACAACGACAAAACTTAAGGACATTGAGGCTCAAATTTTAAGAAAGAGGAATGAGCTACGCCAATTTGAATCCGAATATAGAAAGGTTGCTTTGTGCTTTATTAATTGACAGCGTAAAGTATGTATTAAGTGACTTACTGTATGATCTCTCTTAATACTTTTCAGGCTTTGGCACGCTATCAAGAAGTGACTGATAGATACACCCGAGAAAAGCAATCAGTAAGTTCTAATAAACTGTGCTACAGTTTCAACACAAGTGCATCTCTGGATATGCATGCATTGCTTCCATTTCATCTCATCATCATTTTTTCCTGCAGTGTAAATAATAATGTGATGAAAAGATCACATCAGTTCCATTGTGTGTTGACAAGCTTTTACTGATTCCAATCATATCTTATCCTGCTTGCTTGGTCTGGCCCAAAAATGTGGCCATCATAAGTATAGCTATAACATGTCATGCTTTGTGCTGAATGGGAAGAAGAACATAACTTTCTTACCAACCTCTAACAACTTCAATATAAGTGTAAAAATTTCAGCTAATGAGTATACCCATTTCAAAATTTCAACAAACTCCATTAGACATTATAAAAAACCCAAGCAATTTGTTCTTTCTACATTACTCATTTTAGGCTTCGAGCTTAAACTCTCACCTTGGGGAGAAGGGAATTGTTATATATTCCATCTTTACTTCTGTTGTGTACCTTTGAATGACTCCATTGTGTGTGCATTTTACTACTTATCTCACTTTGTTGAGTCTAATTCATAACTCAGGTGGATGAGCTTCTGAAACAGAGAGACACAATCCATTCATCCTTCACTGTTGCCAGGTCACTCGCTACAAGTGGGAGTAGTAGTAATTTAACCAACGGAGGTTCTAGCAAAATTGGCGGTGAAGATTCCAAGATAGATCAGAGCCCTGGAGAAGACGGAGGCTCAGATGGCAAGGATAAATCAGCTAAAAAGAAATGGTTTAACCTCAATCTTAAGGGTTCTGATAAGAGATTAATTTAAAAAGTGTTTGGTTTTGCTTGTTTCGGTTAGTCATAGCTTGAGTAGAGATTCCAGGTGTTTCCCCTGTAGTCCATGTTTGAATATCTTCCCCCTTTTTCTCTTGGTCCAGCAAAGGTTGTAAACTGGTTTACCTTAAATGTCTCTTACTATTTTTATTCTTTATTTCCCGTGAGATATAATTTTGAGATAGTGATGATATATTCATTCTTGTTCTAATAGTCATTTCCTCCACCCCCTGCTTTACATCATCATCTAAAATGCCAGCTTCATGAGGTTGAATTTATAAGTTTACTCATTAACTAATGCAGTTCTTCCTATTTCTTTCCATATATTATCCTTGATGGGGGAACCATAACTTAGACTAATTTTTAAGTGCAAATTTTCTTAGATAATAAAAGTACAAATATTCAAATTTTTGAGGTAGTAGTATTAGCTGTAAACCAGAATTGATGAGTTATATTGTAAAAAGAAAGAATATAAGAACTGATTTATGAATTTGGCATATAAAGGCATGGAACGAGTTGATTTTATTATGCAATATAAAATTAGTGATTATTGACAAGGAATTCATATATCGCTTTTAGATTTTCCTTTTTCAATGTCTAGATTTGAACTTAGAATATTACGTAAATATTTATTTGCTTATTACTGTTTCTAGTACTTGAAAAAACAAAAGAAAACTCATCCATGCCGATGTGTAAATATTATTTTCCCCGAAACAAATACACAAATATTGAAAAAAAAAGGAGGGCACCAGGGACGTTTTTTTTTTTTTTTTGGGTTAAGGGAGATGGGATGGGACAGGATGGATCGAACGCATGTCTCTTAGATACCACGCCTATTTGGGCCTAAGCTCAGGTTTGAAGGAAATGGGGTTAGGATTGGATGTTGGATGAACTGATCCAAAAACGCTCCCCTCTATAATTCCATAATATATTTTTTATATCTATTCTTACATTCTCTTACGAAACAAAATTGAAATCCTACGTCCATTTTAGACGGGAGAGTAGATTAATTCCTCTCTCTAGATATATATATATATATATAAACTATGATTCTAATTTATGATTATGGTTAGATTACGACAAGCAAATTCATAAAAAAATGCATATATATATATATATATATATAGTTATTGTGATGCAAAATTGCAGAAAATTATAATGAGTTACTCATTCAACTATGATATTACATACAATATTATGATTACGAACACTGCAATTTAAAATTAGGATTTCAACCTCCCCTCCTTCACCTGGATATTTGCACAATTTGAAAGCTCATGGAATTAAACGTATATATTTTTTGCTAATTAATTAGGGGGGTCACACTAACTTTCTAATAGACCAATGGGATATATATTTGTTTATTTTCAAAGTTAAAATGTATTTTCCTACAAGAGAAGATAACATATAATTTTCTTCACATGACAGAATCTAAATGTATTTATGGAGATCATGAATACCTTTCATCAAAATGATTGAAAGTTACGATAATAGGTCATGCATGCGCCAATTTTAAATCATTCCTTTTCCTACTGTCTAGTATCTTGCTTTTGTTGAAATGATCAGGTTTCAATTATAGTTAGATTAATTGCTTTGAAAAACTGCTTCTAGAAATTATAACCAAACAGGATTCAAGCCAAGACTCAAATTCATACCTAATTCACTGAGCAAACTTCCTTTTTACACTCTAATAACTTAACCCATGACTTAACCTACTGCCTTTCTGTACTTCAATTCCTAACCTACAACTTGCAGTACCATAATTAGCTTAGTTTTCCTAGGATTGGTTTGAGCAATCATAAGAAAACATGTTTGATAATTAATAGTAACATAAATTGTTTTACTGTTACAGCCTTTTTTTTTGTTACAATAATTTGATATAATCACTGTTTTAAAAGGGTCGAAACAGAATTTTTAACTTCAAAAATGTCAAATTTATTAAAATTTTAAGCCATCCGACTTAATTCTTTATTGTCTGTGCTAACATTTGTTAATTAAATTATTTAATCTTGCATATGGTTTGATTATACTAGTAGAATTGGTACTGCCATATTAGGTCATCTGTTTAGAAACTCGAAAAAAGTTTTAAGGGCAAAGATGACTTCAGGCACAAACATAAACTTACTTTAACTACCATTTCTTGTAGTCTAAACTAGCTTGTCTTGGCATGATCTGAATCTAACCTAGTTCGTATGTATTATTTTAATGTGTTAGACCATTACATCCATCTGCTTGGATTTTCCCAAGAGACAAAATTTGCCAGAACTCCAAGAATTGTTTATCCAAGTTTTAGTCTTTTTGTTTTCTTTAGTTGGAATAAACACATCACGTAGCTTTAGAAATGCTTTACACCCTTTGATAGTACTTACCCTAACCTCACATAATTACATACTGCTAAATACAAAAATAAGTGCTTCCACACTGCTATCTCAAAATTATTGTGATTTGCTTGTTAAAATAAAAGCTTAGCAGTTAGCACTAATTTGAGTATATTATTTTAAAAAGGGTGTACATATATTATAGTATGTATTGTGCATACAATCCTGAAATATTAAAAAAGAACAAGTGGATCTAACGTATAGTGTGTCCATCACATTATTATTTTTTGCAGGGTCTTAATGTAAACCTAAATTTGAATTTTTTTAAGGTAGATTCCTCGTTCAGTCATAGAATGAGAATCTAACGAAGAATTGTTTTTATATGGAACAGCTAAGTTTGCGGACAGTTTCTTCATAAACTATATCTGATAGATGGCTAAATAATAGAAAATTTCTGAACTTGGTTTATGGGATTTGCAGGTGAAGTGAACTTGAAAACTTGTCTTATTTTATAAGAGTTCTGATGTCAATTCCATCACAGTTCAAACTATATGTACAAATGGTTGAAGGAGCACGCTGCAATTGAAAAGTGTATAACAAAAATAGGAGATCCCACAAAGTCTAAACTTACTGTCAAATTAGCATATAATAATTTAATAATAAGATTCGCGCCGTTGCAATCATTTTTGTTTAATATTAAATTTGTCCACTTGATTTAGATTTAATAGGTTTATAATTAGTATAAGACTCTTTATTTTACTTATAGGGATCATAATCAAATTAATCTTATTAAGACATAAAAAGTAAAAAAGAAAAAAAGGAAGAGGAAAGATCTTGAGGCTCAAGTGGTAACAGATGTCTTTTTGAAAGTTTTATCTTTCATTGCAACCCAATTGGGTTTAATCCTAGTTCTTTGTATTAGTATTTCTAGTGGATTTAGTCACTTTTACTATTATAAAAAAATGTAAATAAAATAAATCATAGTAATTAAGTTTTGTATTAATGATCTGAATTAAAACATCATATAAAGTCATATAATCACTGCAGTGAACTTATTTTAGTCTCAAATTATATTACTACATACGGTATATATAGTAAGAGAATTATTTATATATTTTAATCATAACAATTGTCTTTACTCCCACTTAATAAGAAGAAGATAATTGTTAATTTTGTTATCCACATATCATTTTTGTGAGATCTAATGAATTGGAAATTGTACTTTTCAATTTTTAAGGCATAGAAAATTATAATTGCCTTCTTCCTAGCTATAGGTAGGAACAAGTACATGTGTTATAGTTAAAATATATAAGTAATTCTTTGTACAGTAACATGTGCAATTAGATCTATGCCATAAAAAGAGTTATATATGAGAAGAATGAATTATGATCATATTAAAATTTATGTTAATAATCAAGATCAAATCATCACTTAAAAAGTTATAAATTTATGTTTTGATTATGATCATTAATGAAACTTATGATAATAAAATTCACTCGTCTTACTCAATATTAAATTAAAGTAGTACTTTCACATTATATAGTACTAAAATTTAGTATTTACACACACATATATATATATATATATGTGATTAACCCTGTGACCGTAGAAAGGAACTTGATAGTAATAAAATCCAATGAGAGTATTTTTATATAATATAAGTTTTGTCATAACATGTGGAGATGTCTCCTAAGTATGGATGTGTTTGGGTTATATGTTATGGGGGTGTTATTAGCATCTCTGCATATATAGCCGTCTAAATGTCTCTCACTTTCTTAGCAAACCACGCACTTGGTTTTGTCTTATTGATTGACCAAAGTCCCCTCTCTACAATTCAATTCACGGGAACTTCCAAAAATTGTTTTTTATAATTTATATCCATATGAAGATACAAAACTTAAGTCATTAAAATTACAGTGAATAGTTAGATTTTTAATTTATTTTTATTTATTAACACATTATATTATAATTTTTTTATATTTATTATAAATAAATTATTATAGTATATGATGGGCACACAAGAATTTACAATTACTTCCTTTCTTTGACAAGTAAAGGACATCAAGACTACAATGTAGGCTTAATTAGCTCCATGTTGATTAGATTATTGTTTAACTAATTACATATATAATAATTTAGAGAGAGAGAGAGAGAGAGAGAGAGAGAGAGAGAGAGAGAGAGAGAGAGTCATTCCACATGACTTAAAGCTAACTCCACCCACATCCACCATCTATTAATTAAATCACCATTTGTTAATTAAATTAAGGAAAATTGTATTTTTAAAAAGTAGGTAGTGACACTTGGTGTATATGGAGGGATTAATTGAGTCATACCTTCATTGTTTTGGGGGAGAGTGCTTAAAAGTGCTTTGAATATATCTACAAAAATTAGGATTTCCAAATTGAAAATTAAGTCACATTTGGGTTTATCTTTATATCCTTTTTGGATGCTTCCAAAGTAATGGTTGCAAAAAGAAACAAAGATGATTAGAAAGTTAATGGGGTTCTAATGTGATAGGATCATGTCTCTTAATAATCTCCTATTAAATATTATAATTTATATCTCATTGGTTAATTTTCCTTCATTAGCACAACCTGGTGGGCCATAATTACGATTTGGGAGATCTTAAATGATAATATCTGTATCACTTCAATCAACACAAAAGATCAAAGCATGATTAATGCCCTTAAAGAAGAGTTTTCACAAATTAGACTGTTAAAATCGTTCCAACATTAAAAAAAAAAAAAGATATCTAGCTTCATATAAAAAATATTGTATCGATACATATTTTTATAAAAAATTTTCATACTTTTTACAATTTTTCATTCAACTTATAATTTTTATATAAAAAACTTATTATAAAATGGAATTATAATTTTTTTTATGTATTTATTATATGAAAAACTTGAACAATATCATAATTTTTAAAAAAATTACAAAATTTTATATTAAACCTTCCTGCAAAAATTGTAAGCGCTTGCCAAAACAATGCTCTAAAACAATAAAAATGAGAAAAAAAAAAAAAAAAAACAAACAAGCACGAGTTTATTGTTGAGAAGACAGTTGTCTGTAAATCAAAAGGACTTGTAACATGGGATTGGACAAATCTCCCATTCATCACTCAAGTTAAATTGAAGGGAAAGATCGAAGTTTTCTTGTGGGGGTAGGTGCCACAAAAGCTTGTACATGTGGTCCCAATGTGGGTGGGACCCATCTTCGTTTGTTCAAACAGTTGGAACCAAACTGAGGTATCTTCACATGCATTTCTTGACATCAGTGGAGAAGACTTGGAGCTTCTCTTGTCTAACCATTTTCAAACTATACATGCCTCCTACCCTTTTCCTTCTTTCTCTAAGGACATTCTTTTCTTCTCTTTCTAACCCTTTTTCTCTTAACATATTCATTTTGGACATCTTTTAACTCAATGCATGTTACATGTTTGCTGTTTTGTCCATTCTCAATATTTTGCTGGCTTTGCTCAAGGCAGGGCACTGATATATAGCTGTAGTTGACTAACATTCTAGTTTTGAAATTAAGGTATTAAATTGCAACCTGTAACTATAATATTACTGTCATAGATCGTTTTATAATTATAATTTCTTTTTGCAATGATTGTATTGTTTGTCTTTGTTTATTATTTTGTTAATAAAAGGATGACTAGAATCATAATCATAACAACAATTTAAAATCATAATTGCAATTCAGTGGACTCTAAACCTTATATTAATCATTTAAAACCATCAAAATATAAAATTCAATTCATTTGCAAATCTGATACAATTTAGTTAGAATTTATTTCATTTCTAGATAAATTAAATTATTTTCAAAAAAATAATTTTCAAACATGCATTTTGAATCTGAAAAGTATTTTGAAAAGATTATGGGTCAACCAATAATAACAAGGCAATTCAAATGTAACTATCAAATTTAGAGGAACTAAATCCTTCAAAATTAATTATATTAATTTAAACCTAAATTATTACTGAGTGATCTATGATATGAATCATTGGACCAAGTCCATAATAAAATTTCTCCTAATTAGCTCTACCTATACAACTATATGCCAATTTAATTGAACTGTCAACTAAAAAGAACAAGTCACAGTTCTTGATGGGAATCAATTGTATAGTAGCTTTGGAGTGCCAATGTTATTGCAACAAATGGCGAAGATGTGACTTTGAAATCAATCTCAATTGTCAAATAGCCTCAGCTCAGAAAAGAGAAATTGGAGCTTTTGAAAAACAAACCACTTTTGCAAGACAAAATACTCCTTCAGATAGATGAAGCCAAATTGTGGTGCGAGTTTTGCATCTGCTTGGCCACAGCTGTTCTCAAACAACTTCCCTACGTCAACTCATAGATGATCAATTAGTAAGACTACACAATATTTGACTCTTTGAGCCCCATAGTGGGATTAAACTGTCTCAGCCCTTCCCTTGAGTGAGAATGACCCAAAGAACAAAATCATTGGATTCCATAAAGTTAAAAGGTTGTTAGGTTTAACCGTACATATATTAGCATTTTTCTAAACTAATTAACTAATTAATGGAGATCCCAATGTGAATCCTAACTCTCTATGGTTATTATATGACGTAATAGAAAAATGTTAGGAATACTTAATAAATCTGTGCACTTATAAGTACACAAACTACATATTTAACAGAATTTTAATAAATTTATGAGGTTAGTTTAATTCATATGATAACATGTTTGTATATGATTAAAAACTTGTGAAACAGAATAAATATACGTAATATTACTTTATTAATTAAAGTACCTTTAAGACCATTGCATGTTTAATAGGATTGCCCAAACTGTCAAGAAACCTTGTCGTGAAATAGAATTAATTAGTTTTAAACTATTTTTAAAGGATGAATTATTACAGAAGATTAATCAAGATAAAGATAAAGAAAACCTGAAAAATTCATACAAGTTAATGGTTAACTTCCATGATTAAGTAGCTTGACCCTTCATTTACCTATGTCATGATACTTCAACAAGCCTGGCTTAGACATTAATATAATGGGTTGGCCATATTTGGAGATTATGCTAATGATGCTTAAATTAATTAATTAATTAATTAATTATCTAATCCAACGGTGGAAAAGGAATGCAAACTTTCACTCAAGGTGATCCAAATCATGAGGGATTCACAAAGATTTTTATTCTCTTACATGGGAAACTTTGACTAATTGGGAGGCGCCTTTGGAAAGCTTTGAATTGAGCACTCGTTGGAAAGAGGGGACAAGGTGGGACATATCAGGAGTTGAGATGAAGACTTCAAAATTTGAAGGTTTTTTTTAGGGAAAAATACTCTCTTGTATCCTTATTGAATAACAAATTATCTCGTTAAATTTTAAAAATCTATAAATTATATTTTTAAATTTTTAAAAAATTATAAATTATCTTTTTAAAATTTTAAAAAATACATGAAAAACGTTAATTTATTATTAATTTTAATTATAAACTAGTAAATATATTATATATACTTTGTTGAGAGATTTATTATTTCACTTATATAAAACTTGAATTAGAATCTTATAATTTTGAATTTTATGATTTAAGTTTGGAAAACGGTTACAACTAATGATAAGTTCAGTGTGGATCTTGTGTCTTATAGGAGAAAAAAATAAGACCTCAACATATTTATTAGTTTAGAGATAAGACTAATAATCAATTAACATTTTTTTATAATTTTATTCAAACTTTAAGGGAGCAATTTGTAACTTTTTAAAGGTTAAAGATATAATTTGTAAGTTTTTAAAGTTTAAAGAGATAATTTGTCACTCAGTATGGTTTAAAAACTGTAAAGTATATTTTTTTTCCTTTTTTTTTAATTGATTAATGATTTTTAAGAGTTCATGTCTGTACTAATTATTATGGACTTATATATTTAAGTTGGGCATGAAATTTTAATGTAAATTTTTTAATAGTTAATTTTTTATTATTAATAACATTTTAATCATAATTATGTTAAAACGTTTTATAACATTATAAGCACTTAAATCAATAACAAAAAGAATCCAAAAAAAATGATATGATTGAAGTTCATGCTAATCATAATAGGGAATGAAGTATAAAATCTATTATCTTTTTAATCATTATCCTTAATAATACAGTGTTATCTTATGTTATTTTTGTGTTATTAAAAAAAATCACTTTTTGGAATTTTGGATGATAATTATTATATAAACCATTATTATTATCATGCTCTCCAAAGTGGGAGATTAGAAGCTTAAAAAGCCTCAAACTCGCTTTCTCTCTCGTAGTTAGTAAGATTCGCAGAGATCTCTTCCAAAAAAAGGAAAGCAATATAGAATTATAGATTTCAACGTCAATCACGCAAACATCCTAAACAATTATTCATCATCATCGTGGGGTCACAAACCTCACATATGTTTTTGTAAAACCCACACATCTCATCAATTACTATATTCATATCTCCATTCATACATACAACCCATTAAATTCTACATGAGTCCCTACATCATACAGATTAAACAGATGGAGTTAATATTGTTAACAACCCTACTGAAATTTTAAAATTCTTGAATTTGATTTATTTAATTTGTTACTTGATTTTAGCACATCTACTAAAGAAAGTTTAAATTAAGATTGAAATTGACTCGTCATCTAATTAATAAATAATTTTAAGATATAATATATATATATATATATAGAGATATATAAAGTCAATTTTTTTTAAGCAATTAGGTAATGGTAAGGTTAAACTTGTGTTAAGAAAAACCTAACCCTGAAATATAGCTCTTACAGTTTATGATACTCTAGCATACATTTTTCAGTTGACCATTGCTGAGCTAAGCCCTAGAGCTCAAACTAATGCGAACTAAGTTATCATTCCTAGATTTTCATATATGCGGCTATGGTAGTTGAAGGTGAGCTTCTTGTGTTGACCTTAAGTTACTCACCAAGTTGTAATTATGGCAATATGTGAATGAGTGAGCGAAGAGGTTGGAATAATGTGTGACATGTGTATATAACATGAGATATGCAATACAAATGTGATGTTGACACGTGGGCGAACCATCAGTGATTAGTGGGACTGACGGTGTTAGATTGACTGTCATCTCTTAGTTTAGGATCTAAATGATATAATCATACTTTGAATTATGAAAGCTCCACACTGCCTGTAAGGCTTTCTTTGACTTTTTCTGGAGAGAGAAAGAAAGTGCTATTGTAGGTACTTGGCCGTGGGTTAGGATGTCGGCTTCATAACATTAAGACATGGCAAGATTAATGTAATAGGAGAGAGAAACATAGTGATAGATAGAGAGAGAGTCTAAAAATAGAAGAAAGCATTGGTTGGAGGTTCAATATCAAGTTTAGGGGCACGCAAAAGCTATTACATTTGAATATTTTTGTTGCATAAACTGCTGCCTTTGCAGGATTATAGTTAGAGTCGGCAGCCAGGGGAACAGAATAACTGATCGGTGTCTTCAAAGGTTGTGTTTTTGAAAAATAGTTTTATGAAAACTTAGACTCCATTAGAAGTGAATTTTACTTGTTTATACCGAAAGATGTTACCTCAAAGGTTATTCCCGGGTTTACTGTCTCGAATTCAAATCTAACTGCTGGAAGGTTAAAAAAATATTAAATTTTTATGAATTTGTTAGATTTATATAGATTATCTTGTTTGAATAAATTCAAAAATAGAATTAAACAAAGTTTAAAAATCTTTTATTGTCAAATAAAACATTTTACTTATTTATTATGAATTTGTTTATTTAAATATCAAAATACATTAACAATTTAACTGAAAAAGTAGTCAATTTTTTAATAAGTTAAGTTTTTTTTTAATAGAATTTATTGATTTTAAATTATAGTCATAGTTGTAATTATAATTATGTCACAAATAAAACTAGGTTATAATGAATATTTCCTTTGTGAGTTTGAGTCTTGAGTCTTAAGTCTTAACCAATGTTATTGGAAAATCTTGGTTTATAATTACTAAAATGAAAACTTCTTTTGTGGGTTAAACCTTGAGGCCAAAGTCTTACCCAATGTCACAAGATGAAAACGGTGGCATATGGAGAGAGGCACGTGTCATGAATGAAGATGCAAGCGGGTTCAAAGAGTGCGATGAGCTGAGTTTTAGTCAAGGCTTAAGACTTAAAGCAGATTCTTCTTTTAAGAAATGTTTATTAGTTAATCAAACAATCTGGTGTGCATCTGATTGGCCATCTTTACGTAAAGTTCAAATACATCAAAAGAGTGGAAGCAAGAGCCACATAATTAACTTCCACTTATACTTTTCTAACCTAATGCCATTTACTAGATCCTCCAATACAACTTTGGATTAGCTGTGCTCATATTTTTTTTTTCCTTTTATTATTTATCTCCTAGATTCAAATTTAAAATTTTTTAGTGTTTACAAAGAATTAATTATGTGATGTGCAAATATCACCATAAATTTTTAAATAGATTAATAATATATGCTTTGGTCTTAAAATAAAGCATTGTATCTTACTTTCTTGACTTTAAATAAATGGCAACTTAGATGTTTGTCATCAAATTTTCTTTTCAAATTATGATATGTATATTGATTACTCTACTAATTAATAATAATAATAATAATTTGGATGCATTTTTAATTGATAGTTATTATAATTATAAGAGTAAACACTCTTATGATATATATATTTTTTTTCAATTATCTTCTATATGAAATTTTTGTTCCCAATTTGGTCCCTTACTAATATTAATTTGTCTAATTTAATCCATTGATTAGAAGAGAAAATTGACATAACTTAACAATTAGCTGATTATATTTTATCTTTCCTTCAATTAGACTCAAAAACATCATTTTTTTTTTATTGGTAATAAGAGAGGAGAAACAACTCGTCAGATTTCAATTTTTTTTCTTCCATAACATAGCAGCTGCACAACTAGAAAGATAATTTCTTAGGGAATTGGTTAGATTATGCAGGTTTTAGGGTTTATATATCATATTTCCTTTAAAAATTTGAATGACATATATACTAATTAAGAAATAAAATTGGGCAAATTAATATCACTTAAAAATAAAATTGAGAAAAATATATTACAAAGATGAAATTGAGAAAATTTATATATCACATAAACAAAATATAAGTTTACTCTAATTTTAATTATTAATAATTAGTATAGCAATCAATACATATATTATAATTTAAACAGAGAACTCGATGGCAAACAAAGTGACGGGGTCCAAATGAGTAATAAATTTTGAAAGAGTAGTGTAGAGTTTGCTGATTTTATGGCTTAGATGCCTAGTAAGCTATCAACTTCATTGGTTAAGAGTTGGCCAATAAGCTAGTTGCATGATTCCTGTGTGTATATATATAAGTATTTGTGGTTTGCACGTATGTGAAAAACAAAGTGTGAGAGGGGCAAAAAAGAATGATAGTATGGCTCTCATTCAAACCAAATCATATAATATACACTTCAACCCCTACCATACTCCCATCACATGCATCACATTCTCAATCCTCGTCTTCATTTCATAATGATAATAATAATAATAATAACCCATTTGATCTATATTCTATTCCATTATATCTCTCTCATTTCCATAAATTGAGTGCCTAATGTTTTTAATCAAAAAATGTTTATCGGTCAAATAATTGGGAGAAGCGAAGGCTAACTTTGTAATTTTAAGTAAGTAAAGTTGTGATTCGCTTGGTCTCAATGGTAACATATTAGACAAAATTTGAAAAGATAGATCAATTAATAACAAGTAAAGATAAATTATTAGGAGTGGACTAATTAATAGTTAGGGAATTGACAATTGAGTAATTTATAAGAGATTTTACGTTCTTCGTAGGGAAAAAAAAAAGAAACATATAAAAATAAAATTAAATCAATTTCTACCTATGAATAAGTTTTGTTGGTTATTAGAATTATCATTGAATTCAAAAGAATCGTTTATAAACGAATCTACATAATTAAAAGTTAATTCTATTAAGAACATTAATTGATTTTGAAGAATATTTTATGAAATAAAAATATGATTGGAACAAAACTGCTTATGTATCTTACCATTCAATCATAATTTTAGGTCATGATTGATTTTTAAATGCTTTGAAAAATACTTATTTGAACATTCTAATTAAAAAGAAAAACAAATAATTAATTATGAATTTAGAATTAAGATCTTTTAAAAATTATATCAAACATGTATTATAACAGTCAACATCATGGTCAACGTTATTTTAAAGTTTTTTCCTAAATACGATTTTATAATATTATGCATTAAATGATTTATGATTTCTATTATTAAAAAAAAAAGTATTATAACAATTATTCACAATTTCCGTTTGAATTCACATTTTATATGCATTATAACCAAATACTGATATCAATAATTGATTTGGAGAGTAGGCCTGTAACAATTATTACTCAAATAGAAAAGCAATTTTCGCGAAGAAAATATACTATAACTAACGCAATTGGAAATAAAATCTCCAGAAATTGCAATGTTCTTGGGTGGTGTTCCCATATTAGACACTTTTTCTTCTCTTCTCCTTGGGATGTCCGCATTACTCCTCTTTTTCACCTCTCTCTATCCAACCCTCTTTCTCTCTCTTCACTGTGTACATTTGTTGTGTACAGTATTTTGCCAAATCCCATTGAATCCTGCGTATAAATAGAGCCCAACACATGCAACAACTCCTATTATTAACACCATAAGCATCTCCACCACACCACCGTGTTCGCTTCATTTCTGCCCCCTTTCTGTTTCCACTTTCACTCACTTCAATTTCCTTGCTAATGGAGGATCAACTTGACTACCAAAGCAAAAGAACAAACCTCACTACCACCACCAGCACCACCACTCGCTTAAAACTCTTTGGCTTCAACGTTCAAGAAGATATGGAAGAAGTAGTACTTGATAACATGCCCGATTCAGTTGCCAAGGCCACTTCTCCATCTGGGTCGGCGGATTCCGGTGGCGGAGGTGGCGGCGGAGCGTTCCCTCCTTCCTCCGGTGAAAGGAAGTATGAGTGTCAGTACTGTTGCAGGGAGTTTGCAAATTCTCAAGCACTTGGTGGGCATCAGAACGCTCACAAGAAAGAGCGTCAACAACTGAAGCGAGCTCAGTTACAAGCCACACGAAACGCCGCCGTTTCATTGGTGCGAAATCCGATGATCTCCGCCTTCTCTCCTCCGCCGCACCTGTTGGCGCCGCCGGGTGCTGTGGTGCTCCCGGCGCCTCCACCGTCGTGGGTTTACATGCCGCCACGAGCCGCTTCAGCACCGTTCCATGTATCGCATGGTTGTGTGTTCGCGCCGGCGAATAGCAGTGTTAGTAACAGTAATTATAATTATAGTGGTAATAACAATAATAGTAATATGAGTGGCCGATCGGCGGGTGCAGGGATGTTATCGTATGGTGGCGGAGTAGGGGATTCGTCATCCACATTGTCTACGATGGCTTCGCAACTACAGACCCACCGGGTCCATGGTAGGGTTGACGGGCCTTCTTTGAGTGGGTTCTCGAAAGGTGATGTGGGGCCCAATTTTGACGACGCATTGGGCCTTGACTTGCATCTTAGCCTTGCGCCGGCTGGGTCGTGATTATGGCTTGGCTCAACCCGCCCCTGCTTGGCTTGGCTTGCCAGCTGAAGGTTCAGGTTTTAGGGTGTGTATTGTATATGGCTGCTTCGTGGGCTTCAGGGCTTGGCTCACTTCACATCTTGTACATTTTGACATTAATTTGTTTATTTTTCAAATGAACTGATTTTCACTGAGAACACATTGCAGTCATAATGCTCATTAAACATATACGATAATTTTTTTTTTTAACCTTCACTGTCATTCAATTTTGTACATATGTGTAGAATCAACTTTTTCATGAATTTTTTTTACAAATCCTACATCTGAAAGAATATAAAATCAAGGATCAAGAGAAGTGCCACTTAATTAATGGATCTAATTATATCAATTCCAACATTGATTTAGTGGGTACAGTATATTAATTAATTTGATTAATTATCCCATAAAGTTTATGCTATATTGTAAAATTGTAACTTTCTATTAATTTTCTTGCTAGCTAGTTCTTTTTTCTTTGTGGAGGCCAGTGTTTAGACAGAAAGTACACGGATAGTAAAATGAATGTGAAAATGTTATGGAGATTTGACCAAATTTTTTTTCATCAGTTCACAGAATTTGTATTCACATCACATGATATGCTGGCAAAAGTTTATAAAAATGTACTTAGCTGAGGTGCAATTGAAGAAAAGTAAAAAATATGGTAAATCGCCCACTACAAACACTTATTAATTATGACTTCTTGATCAATTGTTTTTCTATTTGCCAAAAACAAATTACGGTCCTACAAAAATATGATTGATTACTTTTTGTGGGTCGTGTATTTTTCAAACTATTACGATGCATTGGTAATTTTTTCATAGTGTTTCTATTGTATTCTGAGCATGCAATACTTTTATGAAAAACAAAGTCACTCAATGACGACTGCATGCAAACCTTAATGTTTATTTAGTAGGCAGTTTGCGGATGCATTAATTGAAAACCAACCAACCAAATTGTGTGCCTCTATTTATTAAGTCCATAAAGTTGAGATCCTTCAACGCCATTAACCACGCAAAAAAGGTGAAATCATCTGATGAAGACTAACATTAGTTCTTCAATATTTTCTTAAGAGATTAATTTTGGTTGTGATGATCTTAAAGAAGGTGAGATATCATTGCGAGATTTCAAGTCTCTCGGAGCACCAACTAACCCCTTTGATGGTTTGTTGCTGCCTAATTTTCATCTTAATTTGGAGTTGATAGAATGCGGGACCAACTAACAGCAAAATCAAGAAATAATATTAGTTTTATACTTATTTTAATATACTTAATTTCATTTATTTTGAAAAAAAAAAAGTATGATGTCTTTTTTAATTTTGGATTGTTCGATTTTATACTCGTTAATTTTAAAATTTAAAATTTAAAATATTAAATTATACAAAATTTGAAACTAATAATCATCATTTATTTAATTAGTTATTTTATTAAATTACATAACTTTTTATAAATTTTTTAAGTAAAAATTACAATATTATTTTGTGTTAATTTATTATGTTATTTTTCACATACAATTTTTCAATTCATTTTCAAATATTTAATTAATATTTATATATTTAATTTAATTTCTATTAATTACATAATACAGAAATTACATGTAAAAATGGATGTGATAAGTCAACATATAATAATATTATGATTTTTATTTAAAAAAATTATGAAGAAAATCATGTAATTTAATAAAATGATTAATTAAATGGATGATGGATATTAAATGTAAATTTTATATAATTTAAACTTTTAATTTTTAAATTTTTAAAATTGATGAAAATAAAATTTGGAAGGAATATTTAACATTTTTCACTTAAATTTATGTATTTAATAAAATTCAAACAGATGATATCATCATATCGGTAGTTAAATTAATAATTTAAGTCAAGTGAAACAGTTGAGTTCGATTGGATAATAGACTAAAAATCTAGGGTTGGAGTCAAAACTACAATCTTCAATTGTGTCCCACAATTCAGTGATAAACCCTGATATCTAATCAGTCGGCTGCTGTCCAAACATAAGGAAGCTGATTAGCAAATAGGGAAAGTGTTTGTTGAGAACATAATTGACAAAAATGGTTTCTTACTCAAAGGAAACTTGCGGGAAAGATATGGTTTACGTGTATACACCACAAATAGGAAAAACCAATTAAATACACATCAAGAAAGCACCAATGAATTTAATAGTTTGGAGATCTAAATTCTCAAAAATCATTTCTAAGGAATTTTCTTGCAACTTCCTTCTTTGAACGGAGAAAATATTTCTAATCATGTTATAAGTTGAAGTAAATATTATTATCTTTTATTTTTTGACATGTAATTATTTTCAAATTATGATTATATTAAGATGTCTAATTTTTTATTTATAAAAAATAAAATATTTTACGTTATTGATGTGAGGAATTGAA
>JANHAO010003415.1:0-26187 GCA_026873985.1 Saraca asoca
CAGCCGGTAGACTTGCGGGGGCAGGCCTAGGCCGACATATAGGTTTTTAGGCAAGACGTCATGTTGTCCCAAGTGAGGGCTTCATTTGGAGTAGTCGTGAGTGTCGCTGAGAGACGGGTGCGGGTTTAGCGGTCGCGGGGTTGATCCTTGAACTTATCACCTGCCGAGTCGTCGAAGGACGAGCGTTCGTGGCTCCTACTGTCGCATACAATGCGGTACCACGAGACTTCCTCTCGGGGGTTTCATCTCGGCTATCTTCGTGTACTCGTTCTTACGGGGTCGCATTTTTCAACATATAACATGATTGAATCATATAATTTAATTAACGCAAGTGAATAAATTTAGATATAATAAAAAATTATAAGATATTATTGTTTATTTTTTAAAGTTTATAATCATAAGTTTTTAAAACAATTGTGCTTATTACATTTCTTTTAATTTTTAAGGAATTTTGTTAATGTTAAATGAAATTATTTATTTTAATAAATTTATATAATATATGTATTGACAATATTTTATATATATATATATTAACTCATTAACCTAACATTAATATTTAATTAACATTATTTTATTATATATATAAACTAACCAATTGATCCAATATTAATTATTTATTACATGATACGAGACTAACAAATTAATCCATTAGTCAAGTAGGCCGACATTAGGCAGTCCTAAGTTTTTGTCAAGTTAAATTATTCTGATAATTTCTCCTACCAAGTCGGACATTTTTTTTATGCCAATCCCAAACCAAAATATACTAATAAGCCAATCTATTTTACCAGTTCTACATGTTCACTGATGTGATAGGCTAATGATGCTTGTAAGAAAATTTGAAGATGGGCTGCCAGCATTTGTAAATGTGGAGTTGGCTGCAATTGTACATATAAACAATGTTAGTTAGAATTTAAAAGTAATGATTGCACGATTCTCATGGATGTTACCTGGCTGCTTTCTATTTCAATCCATTCTTTTGTGAACTTTTATTTTAGGTCACAACAATTTAGGGATTTGTTTTCATACAATCTTATTTAGAATTTAATGTTAATGTCTCTCTCCCTAGTGTCCATCAATTATTCTTGCATGAGTTAGATAGTGTAGTTTTTTTTTTTTTTTTTTTTTTTTGTGTTTCTGCTTTCTTTGTTTTGGGGGCTCCTGCCCTTGTTGCTCACCAAAAGATTTTTTTTTTCAAGTCTTGTAATGTTTGTTATATTCTTTGCATAATAGTATGAAAATTTATGTTTCAAATTTTATATAGGGATGAAAATGTAAAATTATTTATATTTCTATGCAATGTGACATTTATATTTTTTTTTAAATAATAGATCATATAAACTTTTGATAATTTTTTAGAGTATGTATTAAAGTACATCTAAATTTTGATTTATTGTTATATTTGAATTATTTAAACTTTCTCTTTAACTTTTTGAGGAATTTATTTAAATAAGGTATGTTTTCTTAGTTTTATTTAAATAATGTGATATTATAAAATTTGTCATTATGTTGGTAGCATACCTATCAAAATGAGTAGCATTTGGGTCGCATCAAATTGAAACTAGTTTATGCACAAGCATATTGTGTATGTATCTTGTTGAAAGAAAATTGCTATTCTCATATAAATCCAGATGAGTGTCTTGATAGGCTACAAACAAAGAGGGGCAGTGCCATAGTGAGAATTATCAAGAGAATGTTCATATAATTAATTATATGTTCTATAATTTACATAGGATTTCTTTATACTCCCTTAACTTCCATAGCTTACATTTATATGAATTAATCTGAAACACCCTTATAGGCTAAATTAACTTTGGTATAGATTAGGATAGTTCAGACTTGTTTAGCAGTTTAGAATGAGGTCATATGGCTTATTAGACTAGACTTTTAAGCTAAACAGGAGATTAAATCTGGACCAACCAGTTGGTCGACACTGTTTAGTTGATCGACCGATGGGTCTTGGTCAACCAGTCATCTATAGAAGTCTATAAATAGAGAACTCCCTTAAGGAAATTGAGAGTCCTGTTTCATTTTTTAGTAGCCTCTAAAGTGTGTCATTTATTAAAATAGGATTCTTGTTTGAACTTTTCAAAGACGTGAGTCTAAGATAAGATTTTTGGCCTCAAAAAACTAGTTTCTTATGTTAAAGTTCATTGTTGGTTTTAATTTTAATTTTTTTTATTTTTTTTAATTATTTTAAGGTGTTTCCTAATAGTCGGAAGTCAAGTTTCAAGACTAGGAAAAAAAATTTCAAGGGGTACGATTTGAGAAGAACACTCTCCTTCCAAGGTGAGTGAGAATTTCACTCTAATTGTCTTCTCTTTATAAAAGGTATATGATTTCAAAATAGCCTAAAGTTTTCTATTGTACTAGGGGAAACAACTAAGACCTAAAATTAAGCATAAAAAATAATGAATTAGAAAGTATTAGGATTGTATGACTATATGATTTATGTGATTTTAGTTGGACGCAAGGGTGGACTAGATTAGGATTGGAACCTAGTTTGGATTAGATAACTTAGAGAGTTTGACTTCCATAATTATTTGATTTTAGGAACAAAAAGGGCTTACACATGATTCTTGATAAATAATTTTAATTGAACTTAGTTAAGCAAAGTAAGGTTAGGTTAACCAAGTAGGGGCAGGATAGTAATTACGCTAGTGAGATATAAGGTTAGATAGAAACTATAATTTAGTTCTAGTAAGCAAAAGAAAGCCTAGGTGCATTAGGAAGATGACATAAAAAGAATGTTTTGGCCCTAATAGATATTCACTATGAAGTAAATACGCTAGTAACATATATAATATGGTGTATCAAGAGGGATTCACAAACTATATAGTGTGTCGAGAGGGGTATACAAACTATACAGGCTGTCGTAAAAGGCATCCAACAGGATATATGGTTTTGGCCCATATATTTTTCCATCATAAATATTTCCTCAATTTCCAAATTAGCATTTATGTAAGATTATTTACCTTGCAGAGCAGGTAAGTAACATGATACATAAAGTTTTAATGTGCCATTCAAAGGCTTAAGGGTCATATTGTTTGATACCTTCTGTGGCTATTAATTAAATTGTTCTCCTTCCTCCTTATCTAAGTATTCCTGGTGTACTTTAATTGATAGAAAATAAGTCAGGAAATGAATGGAATTTATGATATGTGGAACTTAGGAGGATTGTTTGAGATTAAAATGTTGCGAAAGTTTACACAGACGTGTATAAATATATGTATATTTATGTATAAATGCATGATTGTAAATTCTATACTTACATTTATAACTTAAGGTTTCTACTCAAAGTTAGGGTAGAAATTCTCAATTCACTAAGCGGTTGCACTTACTCTATGTTTAATATTTTCATATAATGAAGTTCTAATGAACCCTAACTAAGTAGAGTCCACTCTTACACTAGAGATAAGAGTTCATCTTTAGCATGTAGATAACATAGTAGGGAGGTTATTAGCGCCAATCAAGCTAACCTAGTTATGTCAAAAGGATTACAAATTTATTGCATTTTAAAACTTGGATTTATTTTACATTGGTTTATTGCTACATAATTTCAATAAGTGCCCATGAATGGTTTTCCAAGGTTGGTTTAGTTATAAATTTGACTAAAATAGAAGGTTGTTTATTTGCGCTTTATGTATCATGAGTTTAAAGGTTTTTGGATTATCATTTGATAATTCAAATTAGTCCTATTGTTAATTTTGAGGGTGTGACATAATCTCATTTATGTAACATATGGTGATTGAAAAAGCCCTATAAACATAGATGTGAAGGGACTTCTACATTTGATGAATAATTTAATTCTTCCTTATTAATATGATACTATCTTATTTCTTACTTTTGTATTAAGTAATCATAATCATTTTTACAAATGGACACAAGGTATAATCTAAATTAAATAGACTACAGAGAGTTTTAAAGCAGGGCTTTAATTTACTCAAATCATTTTGAATGTACAATTGTAAAGGCTATATTCTTTAATTCTAGAGCATATAAGCTAGGTTATAGGCATTTTATATGAGCTAGATCCTAATGATCTGACTCCAATTCATCCAAACTTATTTTTTTTAAACTGACTATATGACCTTGGTCAGTTTAGTATGCCTTTTCACTCCTTAAAGTATGAAATAACATAATTCGTATAAAAATAAAATCGTTCTAAACTTCATGGAAACATCATATAATTGGTTTGCATCATATAATTAGGAGATATGAATTGTTAAACACTTTTAGCCTTTTCATTCAAAAATTACAAATTTTGCTTCAATGTTCTTGATTTGATTAAAATTCATGGTTAACTTTTTTTTCAAACTTTATGGCCAACAACTATTTTTAATGTTAGAAAAATCATGTAAGGCATAAAAATTAACTAGTCATTTTTTGTCACCGGTCAATATATCCATCCATGTTTTCACTAGTTTTCCGCTAATTAGTTTCTTTGTTTGCAAATCGAAGCTGTACTCACCTTTGGACTCTCAATTGTTGCCAATCTTTAACACCTCTTCAACTTTATATAACCTCTTTCAAACTTCTTTTTAATAATTAAATTTTCAAAAAATTAATTGTAAAATGGAATTTTCAAAAAATGAGTTTTATATTTATAAATGCTTTTATGCTTTGTTTATATTAGAGGTGACAATCGAGGTAAATTGTTCAACTCAATAATAGTTCAACTAAGTTTGTTTTATGGCACATTAGGTAGGATTAAAACTTAACTTTAAACTTCTAACTTGATTTGTGTAGCTCGATTTAACTCTATTATAACTATTTTATTTTTCATGATGTATATTTACCTATATAATATTTAATACATAATTAAATGTTAATTTTTTTTGCAAATTTTAAACATATAATATAATATTATTTTTTTAAAAAATCAAACTTTGATTATTGCTTAACTAAATATTTTTATTGTGCACTTTGCATTATTTAATAGTTTTCAGTGAGTCAAGTTTTGAGCTTCACAGCTTCTTTGTGAGCCAATCTTAAACTAGACATTTTTCTAAATTGAGCTTGAGCCAAACTCCACCAGCTTTCTATTTCAATCAAGCAATGATAAAAATCATCAAAACTTGACCTAGTAAGACTCAATTCCACCCTAAATTTAAATATGCTAAAATAATTACTTTTAATCTACATGTTTAAGTGCAATAAAATATCAAATATCTATATAAGAATGAAATACTAAAAGTGATATAATTAAAAAAAACTTAAAAAATATAATTCCCCTACCTTTGTGATATGATCTGAGTTTACTTTGTTCACTGTAGTTTAAAATGTTAAAATTGACACACTTGTGTGTTACTTTGTTTGCACTCTCTGTGAGAAAATTGAATAAATTAAAACAACCAATTAACCTGATCTTTTGTATCATGTTACAAAGTATCAGATCTATACATATAAAGTTTAATTGAATAATAAAAAAATTATACATAACATCATGTGAGAATCCATTATAGCAAAATACTCTTTGAGTAGATTCACTCTTTATAACCTTAGCAAAGAAAAAAATAGAGATACTAAAATTGAAATCTTAATGGACAACTACAGCTCCACTAAGATATAATTAGGGATTTGTTTTACTATAATCCTACTAGGCTAACTGACCCATCATCATTGGCCTAATGATAAGGCTCATACCACTAAAGTCTATTAATGATCTAAGTGTTATTATAGGCTCAATAATTTGATTACATAATTAATGAACCCAAAGTAATTAGTTGTCATAACATTTATTTAATCCAATAACATATGATTTAATTAAATTATAGTAGTTCACATAGGAAAATTCTAACAATCTCCTACTTGCACAACATAGTTTACAAAAAATGATAAATTGGATCATAATTTATGACCACAACAATGACAACCATTACACCATTACAACCATAAGTTAAGCATAAGTATCTAATAATGTAGATCATCCTATTTGATAGGGATGCTAATATCATACATGTCTTGAATACTTATATTTCAATTATCGAAAAATCATGTGGAATATGTGAAAAATCAAACATACACTTCAAAATGTGATCATATGTACATCTCTATGAAATGATTCATGCATCCACCTAAGATATCAAGATAAGAATAAATTTCAAATTAATAATGAGACAGAGCCTAAATGTCTCTATCGATATTCCATAAAACAAATATGCATATCCAACCATAGCATATAAATAAAATATATAGTAATATCATGAATACTGTATAAATCTTGAGATAGTGATAAATTCAATGTTCTTAACAAAATATAGAAGGAAAAAACTCCCATTAACCTAAAATATAATAAAACTAAACTAATCTTATATTCTTAACATGATCATGATACATTTGCACCACTAAACCTTTAATCAGTGGATCCTCGAGCATACAATATGTGGAAACATACTGAATGCAAGTTTGATACTCGTGTATCTTCTTTCTCACAAATTCATACTTTACTTTAAAGTATTTTGTATGGGTATTACTTTTATTATTCTGAGAGAAGCATACAACTGCAACATTGTCGCAATATATGGTTAAAGGCATGAAAATGTTCCCAACAATATTAAAACTATATATGAATTTCCTTAACCACACAATTTTAGAAATAGTTTCATAACACGAGACATACACTATTTCTATAATCGAGGATGTTGTAATTGACTACTTAAAAATTTTCCATGATACAACTCCTCCTTCCATCATAAAAATGTATCTAAATGTCGATTTCTTATCATCTAGATAACCTGCAAAATTAGAGCCTAAGTAGCCTATAATAATAAGATCGTTAGATCTCCTGTAGTTCACAATGCAGTTCTTTATACCTTACAGATATCTTATAATTTTCTTTGCAGCAGTCCAATGTTTCTGACTAGGATCTCTCAGGTCTAGGATCACTTAGGTATCTTCCTAGTACACCAATCATAAATGCATGTCTAGATGTGCACCTATCTAAGCATACATCAGGCTACCTATAACAAAATCATATGAGACCATCTTCATTATGGATTTTTCTTCATCATTTTTAGGACATTGGGCTATAGAATGAAACTCCCCTTTTGAATGAGTGTAGAATATTGAGAGCATACATCTACATTGAACTTTTTGAGCATTTTCTTTATATATGATCTCTAAAGCAAGCTAAGAAAAACTCAAGATCCATCATGGTAAATTTGTATGCCCAGTATAAAGGAGGCATCATCGAGATCGTTCATGTCAAAATGATGTGACAATATTTGCTTTGTCTTATTCAACAAGCTCATGTCATTACTAGTAAATCATCAACATATAACACAAGGGTCATATAATTTTGCACACTCATCAAATAGTAGATACATTGCTCCATTGTATTTTTTTTGTTTGAAAACAAGACAAGTCACTATAGATAGCACTGTATAGACATTTGTTTTAAGCGATATATAGACTTATTCAACTTGCAAACTAAGTGCTTTTTGCCTTTTTCTTAGGAACTTGATTCAAGACATAGGTAACAATCTTTAAAGCATCTCTCCACCCTCTTTCAAGTTATATAGCTCAAATGCCTATGCCAAAATATTAAGGATTTGTGATGCGATCTCTATTGGAGATGCCCATAGATCTATCTCCAATTCAGCACTCAAAATTAAAAGAAAAAGAAGGATATTTATGCTACACACTAGAAAGATAGAAGGAAAGTAATAAGTGATGAAGGTTGATGCCACAAAGAGGAAACTCTTTGATAAGTCTTGAAGTTCTAGTAAGAACCCTAGAAGAACACTTTGCTCAAAGAAGAAGACTCTTCCATTCTTAAATTCACTAATTTGAATGGTTAAGGCAAACATGCCTTCCGTCATAGCAATTAGGCTCTAAAATAGGCTGGGTTCAAGTCCTAACAAGCCTAACTAAACACTTAAACAAATAATCAAGCAAACAAATTAAAAAAACTAAAAAAAAAAACAAGGCCAAACAACTCAGCCAATAAGGATGGCTGAAAATTAGGCTACCAAAAGCCCACAAAGCAGCATAAATTCAAGTCTTAATTCACTAGAAAAATAAAGTATTATAGGGCAAAAAAGCCCCAAAACAAAGCTAAAAAGATTTCAAAGATGACCCATAAAATAACACAAAATCATAGCCTAAACATTGTGATAAGGTCAATTCTAGATAAAAACTCTAAATCAAATTGATAGTCCATTTTGAGACTTCAAATAGGAAAACTAGATTCTGTCTCAATATGAAAGTTGTAGAACTTTCTCTTATCTTTCCAACCATATAAAGATCAACCTAATCTGATATTCAGAGCTCAAGTTATAGGGCAAAAACTAAAATAATGTCAAAATTCCAATATTGGGCAATTAATTCAACTAAACTCCAAATCATGACCAAAACACAAGAAAAGGCCAATTCACTAAATTAAACTCAATTAAATAAAAGGTAGAGTACAAGAGGAAATAAATGTAGAAATATTTGTTACTCATTAATCCCTTGAGTGGTCTCTTGAATTTCCATCATTCTCCTATCTTTGAAAGGATTCAACCTCAAATCTTTATGATTTACTGTAAAAGGAGAAAGATTAAAAACATGAAAGGAAGTATTAACATTAAAGGACTTATGTTTTCTCTAAAATACCCCTTTGCCATAATCTCTTCCAATTGTCTGTATACTGGCCGGTTGGGTTTGGGAACTCCAAGAATGAAATCAATTTGGTGTTCTATCCCTCTTGATGATGACAAACAGTGATGCACTTCTTTAGGAAACAAGTCTTGAAATTCCTGCAAAATCAACTTAATAGCACTAGATAAAGCATTAGTATCATAATTATCATTCAAAACAGCACCTTCACAAAAATGAATAAGCATAGGTTGATCATAATACAAGGCTTGTCTTACATCACTAGCCTTGGCAAAGACACTCCATTTCTTTTTTTCTTATTTCTCACTTTCTCTCAACTTTCTGTTACTATTCTTTTTCTCTTTTTTTTTTTTCACTTTTTCTCTCTTTTTCTTTACTCTTTCTCTCTCTTTCTTTACTATTATTCTTTTATTCTTCACTCATTTTCTTCTCTCTTTTTATTTGATCTTCCAAAATTTGCTTAGGAGTGAAGGGTACAAGAATAATGGTTTTGTTGTCCTTCTTAAAGGTATATTAGTTTAGGTAGTCATCATGTATGACATGTCTATCAAATTACCATGGCCTACTAAGCAATATATAGGCAGCTCGTATAGGAACAACATCACATAAAATTTCATCTTGATACCTTCCTATAAAGAAGGATACTAGCACTTATTTTGTTACTTTTACCTCCTCGCCTTCATTTAACTATTAAAGCTTGTAAGGAGTGGGATGATCTAGGGTAGGCAAGGCTAACTTTTCAATCATGATTGTGCTAGCAACATTTGCATAACTTCCCCCATTAATAATTACATTGCATACCTTTCCCATGACATGGCATCTAGTATGGAAGATGTTCTCTTTTTGCTCTTTATTACCCTCCTTAAGTTGGATACTTAAAGTTCTTCTCACAACTAGTGACTCTCTTTCAACTGCCACTTCACAAGTGTCGATGCTCTCTTTACTACTTGACTTTGAGCTTTCCTCCTCTTTCTTTTACTCACTAGCCAATTCAACTTCACCATTGGCTTTCAAAGTCATCACTCTTTTGTCAGGGCATTCATAAGCATAATGTCCATGTCCTAAACATTTAAAGTATTCAATGTTTCTTTGCCTTTGGGGCACCTTCATCTTACCTTTGCCTTTAGCACTTCACCTTTTGGCTTAGAGGAAGTCTCGACTAAATTCCCTTTGGTGGCTTGAAAGTCTCTTGAATCATGTCTTTTATCCTATTGAGAAAGAGCTTGATTAATGTATACCTTTGGAAGAAGTTTTTCTTTTGAGTTGCCTCTCCACCTTCATTTCCATATGTACCATATCTTCAAGTTCTACATAGTGTTAGAGCTCAACAAATTTAGCAATGTCATGGTTCAAGCCATGAAGAAATAGTGCCATTGTAGCTTCTCTATCCTCCACCAAATTGTTTTTATCATTATAACTTTTATCTCCTTATGGTAGTCTTCAACACTCTTGGAACCTTGAGTAAGGCCTTGAAGCTTTTGGTACAACTCTCTATATTAATGTGAAGGGACATATCTCTTCCTCATTATTGTCTTCAACTCTTTCGAAAAGGCCACGGGTCTTTCCAAATTTCTCTTCCTACTTTAAACAAGTTGATCCCACCATATGATAGCATAATCAATGAATTCCACAACCGCCAATTTAACTTTTTTTTCTTTAGAATAGTTGTGGCAATAAAAAACTGGCTCCAATTTCTTCTCCCATTCTAGGTATACTTCCGAATCACTCTCACCTTGGAAAGATGAAATGGTCATTTTGCTATTGTAAAGTTTAGAGTCCACCCTTTCTCTTCTATGTTTCTTGTGTCTCTTATATCTTCTTCCCAAAGTATCTCTATCCCTTTTTTCTTGCACTCTATTCAGTCTCATAGGGAGATGTGAATAAATCTTCTTCTTCTCTTTCAACTCTCAAATCCTTTCCATTGCTTCCATGTTGGTTATAATTTCTTCTTAATCTTTTCTCATGATAATATATTCTACATTTTTCCTTTGAGATTTTTTCATCAAATCCATCAAGTTTCACAATTACTCTTTCAAATTGTTGTTGCATGGCTCTAAGAGTAAATATGACTTCATTGAATTGAGATCTTCCATCTTCCATTTTTGAGCAAGAAATAAATTTTGCAAAATAAATGTTAGGAAAAATATGAGTCTCTCCAAATCACCCCCTCACAAGTGTTTTTGATCACTTCATTCATATTTTGTTCTTATAATTAGGCTTTTACCCTCTATTATGCTCACTCACATTTGCCTTTTACCATTCTACTCCTCTCGTTTAAGTCCTATGAGAACTAAGTGATAAATCTTAGAGTTTACAAGATGTAACAATCAAAATCATACAATAATCAAATCACTAAAATGTAGCATGAACTAACAAGTACAATGAAGCAAGGAACAAATAAGAAACACAAAAGGTATTGGACAACACAAGAGTAAAAAGTTTCAGCCAAAATAAAATTTTTTTCAAGGGTATGGCAGAAACTTTTTCAAGGTATTCCAAGGAAAAAACAGGGAAAAATCCAAGCAATTACACCATAAATTAATTTCTAAGCTTATATTTTGATCATGTAATCCAACAAAAATATATTTAAGTTAATCACAAAAGAAATTGACTCAAAACAACTCTCGAAATTGCTAGGACTTAGCTTAAAAAATTGCAGAAATTTTCCCTTTATTGGATAGCACTTGTTTTTGTTTCTATAACCTTTTCTTTTGTTCTTTTCTTTGATTCTTTCTTATTTTTCTTTGTTTCTTTTATTTCTTTTGTTTTTTACACTTTTTTTTTTTTTGCTTTTTCTACTTTTGGTTCTTCACCATGCTTTTTATTTTTCTCAACAACATAGGTATTGTCCAGAATTTTTTATATTTCAGCACTTTGCAAAAATATTTTAGTAGCCCAAAGATACTTAAATTCAAGCATAATTGGTACAAATCAATTTCCAAATATATGTACTCAAAATGAATATATCTACGGTGTAAAACACAATAAAAAATCAAGCAAGGAAAATAGCAAAAAAATTTGGAAATTGTAGGCCAAAGTTTTGTCCAATAGGGGAGAAGTTAGGGACAACAGCAAGTTTTTGATACAATTGTAGGGGAAAATGGTTTCAAATCACACCAAATATTGTATAATTCAGTCCCACACAAGTTGACACACAGGAACAAAGAAAATGGACACTAAAACAATTCAATAAACACTTGAAATGCAGCAAGAAACAAAAGGAAAATTCTGCAAAAATTTCAACAGAACCTTTACTAGAATAAGCAAGGAAATAAAATTGAAATGAAGAAAATTAAGCAAAAAAAATTAACTCAAACAAAGCTAAAATTAAACCTTTAATATGTAACAAGATTACCAAATTTTTCTGTGCAAAATTGATTCAAAAATAGGGCAAAAACCAAAGCTAAATTGTAGTCAATAAACCAAAATAGCAACAAAATTTTTCAACAAGTAATAGCAACTCATTTAGACACCAATTGATCAAGCAATTGAATAAAAAATGTACCATAAAATTCAATGATGTTTAGCATGAAAATGAGAGGAAAATTGAAGAAAAAACATGAGAATAAGAAAGATATCACTTAAATTGGAAGAGCCAAAGCTCTGATACCAAACTGATGTGATCTCCATTGGAGATGCCCATGGTTCTATCTCCAATTTAGCAATTAAGCACTCAAATGAAAGAAAAGGAAGGATATTCATGCCACACACTAGAAAGATAGAAGGACAGTGATAAGTGATGAAGGTTGATGCCATAAAGAGGAAACTCTTTGATAAGTCTTGAAGTTCTAGTAAGAGTCTTAAAAGAGCACTTTGCTTAAAGAAGAAGACTCTTCCATTCTTAAATTCACTAATCTGAATGGTCAAGGGAAACATGCCTCCCCTCATAGTAATTAGGCTCTAAAATGGGCTAGGTTCAAGTCCTAACAAGTCCAACTAAACACTCAAACAAATAACTAAGCAAATAAACTCAAAAGACTAAAAAAAAGGGCCAAACAACTCAGCCAACAAGGATGGCTGAAAATTACATTACCAAAAGCCCACAAATCAACACAAATTCAAGTCTTAATTCATCAGGAAAATAAAGAAAATAACAAGGGAAAACAACCCCAAAACAAAGCCAAAAAGGTCTCAAAGATGGCCTATAAAATAACATAAAATAATAGCACAAATATTGTGACAAGATCAATTTTAGACAGAAACTCTAGGTCAAATTTATAGTCCATTTTGAGACTCCAAATGGTAGAACTAGGTTCTAGCCTTAACATGAAAGTTGTAGAACTTTATCTTAGATTTCTAACCAAGTAAAGATTGACCCAATCCAATATCTAAAGCTTAAGTTATAGCCTAAAAATTGAAATAGTGTCAAAACCCCAACATTAGGCAATTAATTCAATTAAGCTCCAAATCATGACCAAAACACACAAAAAAAAAAGTCAATTCACTAAATTAAACTCAATTAACATTCTAAGAGGTAGAGTATAAGAGGAAATAAATGTGAAAATATTTATTGATCATTAATCCTTTAAGTGGTCCTTTGAATTTTTGTCAATTTATCATCTCTTTTACCTATTTTCTTTCCAAAAAATGTGTTTATGGAATTTCCAAAATCAGGGTCTAAATCAAGTTTATATAAACAATTGCATAAAGAACTAGTGCTTGTGGTAGCAAATTCATAATGTAAACTAAAATTCCCATTTCTAAAATGACAAAAATATCATTTTTGGTCCAATACAACAAGTGAAATCAAGTTCCTTCTTATGGAAGGTACATAAACATTATCTTTTAGTTGTAAAACATGACCATTAGATAAAAATAAAGAAACAACTTCTATGTGTTTCACTTGCACTCTATCTCCATTCCCCAATCTAACCACCAGTTCTCCATCACTTGGTTTCCTCAAATTTCTCAACTCACATAAAGAGTTTGTACATGAATGGTTGCACCAGTATCTAATCACCAAGTATTTGATGGAACATCAATGGTATTAGATTTAAAACATACTAGAGTTAGAGGATTATCATTCTTTTTCTTCTCGAGCCACTTCTTGAATTTGAACTAGTTAGCTCTTTTGTACTTATACTTCTTACAAAATTAACAAGATCCTTTGAACAAGGACTTTTTGGGTTTGTAACATTGCTACCACATCTTATTCTTCTTCTTTTCATAATTTGCCTTCATCTTCTTGTCTTTTTGCTGTGGTTTATTACTTTGTCCAAAACCTAAACCATGAGAAAAATGGTTGATAGCTTGAATATTCCCTTTTTTCATATCTTCCTCAGCTTGACTAACAATGAATATCATTTCAATGATAGTCCATTCATCTTTTAGATATTGTAAAATGTTTTCAGAATATCAAACTAAGATGCAAGAGATTCTAAAGCACACCAGATCACAAAGCTGTCACCAAGGTCAACATTTATACCTTTTAACTAATTGTGATAATGCACCAGCTTTATGATGTGCTCTTGAACTCCATGGACTCCATCATAAATAGCAAAGAAAGGCATTGATGTGAGTCTACAACACTCTACTTATTGGTCTTATCCATGGTGTATTTCATCACCATTAGAGAAACCTTGTTTAAATGTGTCCATCTTTCATGTTGAGCCCCTTGAATAGTAGTAGACTCATAATCAATGACAAGTTCTTCCTCTCTTAAAGCCAAATCCAAATTGGTGATCACCATATACAATTTTAGAGATTCAAATCAATCCTCATAGTTAGTCCCATTCAAAGTTTTCATATAGGTCACTTGCATAGGTAATGAGGCTGGGGAAAATGATTTATGAAATTGATCATAAAAACCAATAACACATGTATAATGTTAATTATGCTATATTTTTCTCTCAAAATACAAACTATGCAATCACAAATAGTATTATATCATGGAACGTAACACCGATAGGGCATTTAAGGCTCTATAACATAATACAAAAATTGAACATTACATTCTTAAAACCTAACACAAATAAGGTATTCATAATTCTAATATTATAATATACAATTCTAATACTCATATTATCACTAACAAATCAGGTTAACAATATTATACTAATAAAGTATACATATTATTAACACAACACTATTCTATATACAATCAAAATTTTATTTTAGCAAAATTTTATGCAATTGGTCCCATGATAGGTGAACATAGTGACATAAAATTTCATAGCATAACATGAGTTATATGATTTCTACAAAATCTTAATTCTATACATGCTAACATACAAAATTCAAATAATAATAAGACAGTAGCAAAAAAATTTGGAAAATTTTCAAAAAGTAGGACAATATGTGGAAATCACATGGTAAAGTTTTTAGACCCAAATAATATCAAATTAGAAATCAAATAAATTAGGTAAAAATAATTAAAATAATTTTATTTTTCAAAAAATCTGAAAACATATACATTAAAACCATCTCGGATAGTGGAGGCTAACTATGTGATCAGAATCATTGTCCACTACCATATTGGTAGTATGTGAGGCCTACATGCTGAGCACAAGTGTAGACAAGGCACCTTTAGTCTTCTTCCTCGCCCGTTTCCTTTGAGTCAGGTTTTCTTATCGATTTTTGGACCCAATCTTCAACCTGATCTAACACTCCACATATATAGCCACATTTTGGAAAATTCTTGCATGGATTTTTCACTCATATCATTCTCAATCAAAACCCTTTATCAATTTCAAAAAATTGGCACTTGTTTGTGTAATTGAAAAAATTAAAACTAACTCAAGTTTTCGAAAAAAAATTTGGGATCAAAGTGCATAATGACTCTTAACTAGTTGTGGGATAAATTATCATATCATATGAAATGAAGGTTCACAAGTTGGCACAATACAACAAAAAATCCAAAACCTTGTTATAATAGTTTAAAGAACACAAGTTGGTCTTAGTGTAGAGAATCAGAAACGATAAGGTAGGCATGCTATCAAACTAGCCAGTGCCTAGGCAATAGTCAACAACGGGTCTGTCTTGTAGGAGACACTTATAAAATCAAGCATAGAAGGGGAAGACAATGTAATGTACTATCATTATGTTAGATGAACCATATCATCACCTTCCTAACAGACGAGCGGCTCCTAGATGAAAAAGATAAAGCCACCAAAGTCATTTGCCGAGTTGCTCGCTATTACTTGGAGGATGGTAAGTTATATAGGTGATCTTTCTTTTTGCCTATACTAAAATGTCTCGATGATAAAGAAGCTAATTACATTTTAGGAGAACTCGAAGAAGGAATTTACGATAATCAAATCGCCGCCTGGGTCCTTGTTAGGAAAATGGTCCTCGATGGATATTTCTAACCAACCGCTAAATTGGACACTCGAGAACATGTTTAAAGATGTCCAAAGTACCAGATATTCTTTAAGGTCAGTCAACAACTATCCATCGAGCTCCACCAAATTGTATCTATAGGCCATTCACCATTTAGGGAATTGATTTCATGGGGTTGATTCCCCTAACCCTAGGGAAGAACAAGTTTTTACTTGTTGTTATAAACTATTTCTCCCAATGGATAAAAGCTGAGCCTTTAGCAACAATCACTGCCAAAAACATTGAGAAATTTGTTTAGAAGTCCATTGTATATAGGTTTGGCATGCCAAATGCAATAGTTCCTGATAATGGAACATAGTTCACCAATGCAATTATCATTACCTTTTGTCAAAATCTTAGCATGGTGTAGAAATCCACCTCAATAGAACATTCCTAAACAAATGGTCAAGTTAAACTCGCTAATAAAATCATCTTAGAAGAACTAAAAAAAGGCCTCGAAAGCTTCTAGGGTAAATAGGCATAACAACTCCACAATGACTTGTGGACATATAAGGCAACCTTACAAATTGCCACCAAATTCACACCTTTTGCTATCATCTTTGAACACAAGGCTGTCATACTAGTTGAAATTATGGAACCCAATGATCACCTCGAAGTCTTTATAAGCACAAAAATGACAGTCAAATAAAAATTGAGATAAACCTTTTTATAGAAGACAAAAATATCACTCACGTCCATGACAAGCTTACAAAGCAAAGTTGGCACACTTTCATAGGTCAAGGGTCAGGAAGACAAACTTTGAAACCAAGCACCATATTCCTAAGAAGGGCAAATAGCCCAAGAAAAAAAATAGAAGAAGATAAACTAGCCCTAAGCTAGGAAGGCCCTTTTTGAATGAAGGAAGCTTCGAACAATGGGTTTATGACCTATAAACCATCAAAGGAAAACATATTCCCCACACCTGGAATGCCACTCACCTGTGTCATTACTTCGTTTCCATATAAAAAGTATCAGATTCCTTACCATATCACCATCATGATAAGCAACTAGATTTACTAAGCTTCAATCAATTGTAAAGGCTCACCCATTTGTACACAATTATTAATGAAATGAGTAAAAGTTCAAAGACCCACTCAACTTATATTATTTCTCTACATTCCACTAGTCTAACGCCCTATAAAATAGTTCCATAGGATCATCTTATGCCTATGGTGCCTTGTTCTTCAACTCAACAGATCAATTCCACAAGGTTGCCTTGCATACATGGTGCCATGCTCTTTGGTTTGATAGAACAATACGATGAGGTTGCCTATGCCTATAATGCCTTGCTCTTCAGCTTGGTAGGACAACTCTACGAGGTTGCCTTATGTTCGTGGTGCCCTATTCTTCAACTTGGTAGAACAATTCCACAGGGTCACCCTACACCCATGTGCCTTGCTCTTCAGTTTAGTAGAATAATTTCATGGGACCACCATGTGCCCTTGGTGCTTTGCTCTTCAACTTCATTAATCAATTCTACAAAGTTATCATAGACCCAAATAATGAGCAGTGTGTAAACTTATAGTCTACCTATCGGCGAAGAAATATTTAATTGCAAACACTAGAAAGCCTTTGAAGCTAACACCTAATAGAAATAAAAGCAAGTAGTCATAACCAAAGGCCTTTGGAGTCGACAAACAAAAGTAATATGTCACTTAAGAGTAAACCAAAATAAACAAAAGCAAAGTATAAAATTACCAAATAAATAAACATATTAACAACACCAAAGCACGAGTTCAACATCCACAAATAAGTTAAATATCTGGGCAAGACACTCACAAAGCAACATAAATTTAAGAGGACTTAAATTTAATACATAATTTTAAAAATAACCTAACAAGTTGGGCCTTTATTCATCATCACCATTGACCTGGAACATGAATGCCACCAGCAACGTCAACATTTGGCTCAATACATTAGGGTTAGCAACCTTAGTAGTACCTAAACTCACCTCGCCTACTTGCATTTCAGTCATTGTCAAGGTCAGACTGCCTATTTTGAGAATAAGATAAGAAGAAGGGTTCAACTCATTAGCACTTTTTAGAAGGTCAGCACCAATGTCAAACAAATATTCATGAAAATGATTCAATTTTGATAAGTCAGGCTAACCATTAAGGTTATCCCTCTTCATCTGGTAAAGGATGTTATTTTAAGAGCCATGATAGTACCTCAACTTAACATCCTTCAAAGCTTGAATCCCTAACAGCTAAAAGTGTTAAGTCCTTAGGTAACCAAATTTGCTTTCTCTTCAACCCCCCACCAATTTTTCCTCTATGGCGAACCTATCACTGTTAGCCTCTATGAGTGCTTCTAACGAACTCTATAACTAGGTCTCTAGTAAATGAATCTTATCCCTCATCTCCTCTAGCTCCTTATATTAAGTAGACAAATTCTTGACAACAATGTCCCTTTCTTTTACAGCCAATGCAAGGACTTTCTCTTTCTCCCAGAATATCACTTGCCTTGACTTGATTCAATTACAAGATCCATTTCTTGTTTCTCAACATGGAACTGGGGGAGTTTGGCTAGGGCTAAATCCTTAACCCTTTTCAACTTATCTAAGGTCGTATACATATTCTTCAGCATAGAGTAATTAGGCCTACATGCCTCGAAAATCATAAGCTAGGTCTGCAAAGGAGGTATGCAGAGACCAAAATAAGGAGTTGATAAGCAATGTAGGTGAACAATGAGCCGCTCAAATTCCTTGGTTCATTTCTTCTTTAAGTGACATGAGTCACCACTATTTTGGTTGTGGTCTATCTTCTTTTAACTATGTTTTTTGTCATTGTTGGAATGATCTTTTAGTCATCTTGCACTTTCATGAGTCCATTCAGCCCTTTCACACTCCTAATGTCCCTTTTTTACCTCTCATACTCCTTGTGAGCCCTTTTATTAGCAGAAACTAGCACCGATGATTGCCCTAACAAATCGGGTTCATATCGAGGAATTCTTATTGGGCAATGGGAACTCATGTCATGCAAGTAAGCATATTCAAAAAGGAAACATTAAAGTCTATAAAGTAGTGATGGGATCAAACAGATAACATACACAGTAACCGAGACCTATGAGAACTTTTACATCATTGTCAAAACTCTTCGCTAACAAAGCCTCAATGGTTATCCTTATAGCACCTAGGATATGATTCTCCACACTCATAAATGAGGGGTTTTACTTTGGGTAACTCCACTTCATAAGAAAATGAAATCTTCCATTATGATTATACCAACATAGCAAAAAATTAAGGAATCTTAATCACCTCCACAAAAAAAAAAAAGCTATTTTTTTAGCCCCTCAAATTCAAGGCTAGCCTTATTACAAGTTTCAAACCACAATAACATTAAGGAAGAATCCTAAATTGAAAATGAGCATGTTCAGCATGCAGATTTCAAACCACAAAAAAGTGAAAGAAGGCCTCCAAATCATAAGGGCACTCCATTTGCCTCAAGACCACTTGAAAACAGTTCACAATAACACAAACATCATACAAAAATAAAAAATCCTTGACCCCAATCACCATTATCAACCGTCATTCAAACTTGGAAAAAGGGGAAACCATCCAAAGCTTAAGCATTACTACCTTATAATGCATGAAAAAGCTTCTAATGTCATAGTTATAGGCCCTCTCACCTATACAAGGGCTAACAAAATGGATTACCCCTTGTACCAACTTCTCGCATAAGTTTAGGGCTCTAACTTAGTTAAAGTCGCATGATCAAAAAGACATGGATGCACGATGATGTTCCTATAGACAATATCGAAAAAACCAAACCTATAATATCATGGTCAGGATCAGCATTCCACTCATAACCATCATTGCAATGGGACTTTTAGGCCACAGATAGCTTGAAAAAGTGAACAACATTCTTTGACATCATCACTACTGCCCCAATAACCCCTAAGGACAGAATGCCTCCACATTCTCATTATCAAATACAACTACCATATCCTAGTCATTTCTAGTAACACCTCTAAAAGGACCAAGCGCTTCCTAAACAAACATGCCCAATTGTTAGATGTTGGGTGTAAAACATCCATCCCCACCTCTAGAAGAAAGGTAGAAGAAGAAGTCCACGAGGACACCTCCAGTGCTGGTGTTCTAGTAGAAGCTGACGAACTTGGAAAAAATAGAAAAGAGCTCTAGACAGGCCTTAAAGTGCTAGAGCTCTCAGCATCCTCAAAATTCATCGATGCTTCCATCATAGAAATAGGGGTGTGCTAAAAAAAGGGCCAATGTACGGTGAAGAAGACATAACATACCAAAAAAAAGAACAAGGGAACCAAGAACATACTTAAAAACTAAGAGACGTTTAGGTAGTTGAACAAAGAAAGAAGGGAAAGATGCTAGAAGTAAAATGAAACTTAATAAGCCCATGTAAACACAAAGACTATAAGCATCAACAAACCTCACAAGGAATGAAGAGCTTACCAAAAACAAGTGCTTCTAGCAAAGAAGCAAAGCATAGCCACCAACAACTATGATAACATCAGAGAACACAATGGCATAAAGACAACATAACACATACAAAAGCACCAAGCCAACAACAGAACAAGGAAGCACAGAAGATTTGGTGCAAGAGTAGAAAGAGAGATGGCTAGGATCCTCCAAAAACCAAGAGACAATTTGAATGGCTAGGAGTATCTTCTAGCTACTAATTTAAGCATGAAATGTCTTCCGGTGACCCTTAGGCTACTGTCATCAATGTTTTTTCTATGTTTAAATCTTGTCGTTCACACTTAGTAGGCTAGGAGCTTATCACATCTAATCCTTAATAAAAAATCATTCGTGCCTTATATTTTCATCTTCTTGAAAGATGTTTGTGGTCCTCTATGAGCAAAGATCAAAGCAAACAACTGAGAGACCTTAAACTCCTTTGAATCATTCATATTGGTTTCAAACAAATTGGTGGTTAAAATCCCATAAAAGATAGACCTAATGAAAAGTTTGAAAGAAGACAATAATCTCCCAGGTGACTTTCTGAAAGGAATAGGATGCTCTAAATTCTTGATGCTTCAATTTGTTTACAACCAATAATTGTTAGCTTTTTTAGGTTACGAAAAAAAGTTTAGAATATGGAGAACAAATAACATTTTATTGAACAATAATTTGTTTGACCAGACATTTCTAGAGAAACCTTCTCTAGAATATAGGTTTCCTCTTTATATATAGATATGGTTTCACAAAAATTCTAACCACATGATAAAATGCTTATTACAAAATAGTGTGACCGCAATTTTCTATTTTTACCATCAAAACCAGCTAGCCCACCTAAAAATAATATAAAAAAAAGTATAAGATAATTTTGTAGAATAAAAACATAGTGTACTCAAAAGGAAAGTAACAATAAAAGAGGAAGAATTAAAGTTCTCTAAACTATATAAAAGGTATCCAAATTCAACTTCATGCCATTTCTATTTGTAAAAGAGCTCACACTTATTCATTGAAGTTTTCAATATACATGAATTAACATAACTTTTAATTTCATGTGGCTATTAGTAATAGGTACATTTTCAATCTGAATCAAACCAACTTTGATTCTCTTGTAACTATTGACAATATATGGCTTTTAAAAAAATAGAAGGCAAACACCAAGAATTACAAATTAGCTTTCATCAAGTCCATATCAGCTAAGAGTAGAATGCAACATTCCATCATAGCATATTGGATAGCTCTGTCTCCACTAGAGTTCCTTGTAGCACATTTTCTAGACAATCAACCACTGTATTTTGCTCACAATGAACATGAGAAAACTTTATTTCCCAATCCAACACCAAAAAATTAAGTTGCAAAATTAAGTTTAGACAAGGATGACCCATGGAGCATCAGGTTTGACTAAAATTAAGAGATAATTTGATTAATAAAAAGTTTTGTGAAAAATATAATTTTTTGAAGAGTAGTTAGATATGTGTATTATTTAATCAATCACTAATTGATAAAATGAAAAAAGTAGGGTCTTGTAGAAAATTTTACATCCCACAAAATATCAAAAACTATATACTTATCCTCCCCTAGGTAAAAAAAAACTTTTCATATAAAAATTCTCATTGTCATTTAAATAATTTTGAACAATTCCCTAAAGTTACAAGGCAAGTTACTTCTTCTAGACAACCAAACTCAATACAAACCTTTCTAAGCTTTAAATCTCGCGCCAACAATAAACCAAAAAGCTTGCCTTGGAGCTCAGCAACGCCATCAATTCCTACTATATGGGAGAAGCCACAAAGCCATTGACTGACACTGCCACATGCAATAACAACACCACCTTCTAAACATGTCCCATATGCATTTAATTTTACTCATCCATGATTTGGAGCTCGCCAATGAGCTTTACATTCCACACTGTCATACCCCAAGTTAGCTTTTATAAGAGTATCGGGCCCTTAAATATGTTCTCGCACCCTTTGAACTATTTCCAACATGAGATCACCCCACTGGTTTCCACTCTCAAAGATTACCTTATTTCTTTGATACCAAAGAACCCAACTAGCAAAACTAAACATGAGTTTCCAGTTCCCTTGTCTATCATGTGAGAGTTCATTTTTTTTTCATTTTTAAATCACATCACTTTGAAAAAGAATATTAAAAAAAATAATTTAAATAATATTTAATTACTACATTATCCCCTGTTAGTCTTATTAGCTTAGCTAAATGAGATTGTTAGCCCAGGTTATCCTAGCCATACATATTTCTTAGTTTTGATATTGAAAAATAATTTTAATCAATTTTTTTCACATTATTTGATATTATATTTTACTGCTTATTTTAATTTGTTTCATAGGTTTCAAAAGTATACGATTATGATTCAAGAGATTCAAGATTAGTTTTAGGATTTACTTTTATCTCAATAGAATCTCTTGTAAATAAATTCAATTGATTTTTTTATCCAAATATTTTAACTAAACAATGAGGTAGAAAAACCATTTGAAGGAAACAAAATTCTACAAAACTGTTTTTCACTTCATACATCGATTTATACATCGATTTATGTCTTTAAAATCTATATACATCAGTGTTCACATCGATTTGTTAAAGAACAATTTTCAAAATTATTTCAAACTGTAGGTTGAGAAAAACAGCTACTTTGATATAGTAATCAATTTAAAATCTGTGAATAATAGACTATACTTTAATTATCACATCGATTAATTATATGTAACCACCTGTAATCGATGCAACAATCGATTCAAAAATTAAAAGTTAGTTATTCTGTTATAGATGGTTACAACAGTTACAGTAGCTCAACTGCCTTTAATATTTAAACGATTTTCCACAATTCTCTTTATAGAACAATCACATTCTAGTGTGAAATCATCTTGAAAAATGGTTAAACATGTTTTTCTCTCTACCTCATCAATTTTTGAGATTTTATCAAGCTTTTGGATTAAGATTTATTGAGTTCATCTTAATTTATTTGAAATTTTCATCTTAAACCAATGATATTGTATTTCATACTCTTTTCTTATTTCTATTTCTTTGTTTTAAAATTTCTAGGGATTTAAAAATCTTGTATAGGTTAGCAAGTACCTGTTATAAATCTTATATTTTTTTTTAGGTTTAGAAAGCCTGTTGTAATTCTTCTAGGTTAGCAAGAAGCCTGTATAAATTCTTGTATGTTTGATGTAAACTAGCATTTTATGAGCCTAATAAATCCTGATGGTTTTTTGTTTCAATTGAAAAGGTCTTTCAGTTGAGAAAGAACAAGTGGAGTAGACTTGAATTGAGATTTCAATTCAAGTTGAACCACTTTAAAAATTTATGTTTTAAATCTTTATTATTATGCTGCATATAAACCTTTCTACTGCTTTATCATTGAATCCAAAAATAATATAAAGGTATATATAAATTCGTCAACGAAAAAAGGGCAAGATCCAAGTTAGTTAAAATTTTAAACTCTGATTAATTACTATTTCTTTTAGGAGACCTGACATCCCCAAAATACAAACCATCTCTTATGTAATTTAATAAAAATTAATATAAAATATTTACAGCTTTATGTTTTCCCTCTCTATTATTAAAGCACCAAAAATTGAAGAACAAAATCAAATTTTATGAAAAAAATTAAGAGTTGAGGTGAAATTATAATTCTCTAATCTTTTTTTTATTTGTTGTATTTTATTAAATCATATATAAACTAGAATAGTTCGCATTAGCATACAAATTTATGATATTTTCTTGCAATTTTTATTTGCTTATTTGTTAAATGTATAATTCTTTTTATTTGTTTATTAGGTCTGAGCAAGAACTTTTGTAATTTTTTTTTTGGTTATGAGTAAAGTTTTTTTTTGGTTAATTCTTGTATATAAATGCAATTCTTTTAGGTTTGTTTTAAAATATGGATTCAATGTTTTTTATAATCAAAATATTTTTATTATTATATGTTTTTTTTAATATTTCTTATCTAATAAAATTAGATAATCACAAAATTATTATTGTTGTAAAGAATTTTACTCTCAAATACTTTCTTTTGGTCGAAAAATGTTAAAAAGAAGAATTTCATGCAGGGATTTTTTTAATATTAATTGATGAAATAACATCATTAATCAAGGGGAAATAACTATTTAATAGAAAATTAACAAAAAAGATTAATATGATTTTATATGTAACTTATTTCATAATTAGAGGAGAATTCCATATAAATTTTCAAATGAGAAGAGAAGTAAGTATAATTTTCTTATATTTCAGGGAGGGTATGTGGTTTTCTAAAAAAAATAAAGGAATCATTTTCAGTCAAACAATGTGCGTGCGTGAGGCAAAGAACTTGAAACGAGGAAGGGCTCAAGCAACCAAAGTCGAAAAAAATGCATAAAGGATAAGGCCCAAGTAAGGTTTAAAGCACACATTCCATTTCTTTAAAAAAAATAATAAAATGGAATAAAATCGAAAGCAATCAGAATTTTATCCGAAGATTCAATAAAAAAAATTAGAAATTAGAATCTTCATACTCCAGTGAAAATTTCACAAACTAGATGGTTTTCCTTTGATATCTAAATTATAGAATGGAATTTTTCTCATAAATCATTCTATCTCTAAATAAAAATAAGAAAAAAGAGAAAATCTCAGTATAATTTCTCTCTAATTTTATCTCTCAAATTGCAAAAACTCACACAACCCAATCATGAAAAGCCCTTTTAACAAATTCTACATGTGAAGTCCTTTTAGAATCCCCTGTGAAGAAATTCTCAAAGACTGTGGTTTGTTAGATCTTGAGTCTGGAATATGGTGATGAAGCTTTGGAGGCTAAAGTTCATAGTCTTCCCGCTCCTTTGGGTTCCTGTTACTGCTAGAAGAGTCTAATAGAATAAAAAAAATCATAAGTTGTAGTTTTCTTAGAGTTCAATAATGCAAAAAACTATACTAAACATTAAAGGGATCTTAGATATTATAATTTTCACTTCAACATTTAATACCTATAATGAAGGGTTAAAGACTATTACTTAAATCCATGACTTGATCTTGATGATTTCTTTTTATTCCTCTTGATCAATGTTCTTGTATATTAATGTAAATTTTTTTCCTCTCTTCCTTCCTTTTACTATATTTTTGATGGTGAAGATACGTGTTCTTTTTGTTGTTGTATCTAACTGTAGATAACCCCTATATGAAGGGAGAGGGGAGGGATTTATTTTAAAATTCAAAATTTAAAATAACTCTTACTGACTTTAATTACCATTAGACTAAACAACCATCACATTAGGTCATCTTTTATTTTAAGTCAGTCCATTAGTTACATGAGCCACTATAAATTATTAAAATAATCTAACAATTTCTCACTTGACCCATGTGACAACTTGAAGATTCAATAATAAACCATAATTGCGCACCATACATTGAAATTATCAAGTCATTATCTTTAATTGAATTGAAATGATTGAATCATGGCGGTCACAAGTTATCCAACAACTTGATTCCTTCCATGTATCACAAATCAATTCAACTCAAATAACTTTTATCAATATTATAATTTGTGCCTTTAATATAATGTGGATAATAAGAAAACAAGCAGAAACATAACTTTAATTGAATTCACAAGTGTCATAGAATCGAGCATTACAACCATCCATGTATATACATGCATCACACTATAATGTTAACAAGGATTTATCTATAATGCCCATCCTTTCAACATGGCCAATGAATGTTTTAGGAAGCAACCCTTTAGTTAACGGATCTATTATCATTAAATCTATACCGATATGCTCAATTGACACTTTTCATTTTTGCACTTCTTCTTTAACTAACAAGTACTTTAAATCCATGTGTTTTGCACCCTTTGA
>JANHAO010003416.1:0-26157 GCA_026873985.1 Saraca asoca
AAAATATTTTTCTCTTCTTCTTTCTTTTCTTGATTTAAAAGAATGTGGATCATTTTCTAAATGAGTTTATTTACAATATAATCCTTGAAAAATAAAAGAACAAATAATCTTCTTTCATTTGCATCAAATGGTCTTGTAACCCGAAATCAAATAAAAATTAGTAGCAACTGATAGCAAATGATAAATGTTTAAAATTTGTTTTTCAGCATTAAAATTAACGTATAGCTTAGAGTGTTTTGATCAAACAATTGTTCTTTAAAAATTCACTCTATGGCTAACATACTTGACTTATAAAAAGTGGTCGATAGTTCTTCAAGGGAAGAGACAAATTGTTGATAATGGGTAATGAACATAGTTTATACATATTTTATATCACTTCTATACTAATTGTTTTTCATGTTTATGTGCTTGATTGGACACTTGTGATCAATTTTGAACTTTATTGGATTAATTTCATAATTTGGCACTATTTTACATTATTTCATATTTTTGGGTATATCTTACATTTTAAACTTTGTTTTTAGGTGATTCTTATGAGTTTTAAAAGCTAAGAGAAAGCTAAAAAAATGTCATGAAGAGTCCAAAATCCAATTCAATTGTCTTAGATGTCAATTCAAGTCCCGAAGCCAAAATAGAGTGCTATCTTGCTGACCTAGAACTGGTTTTGGTATTTCAGTGAAAACCCAAGTCAATAAGATAGCTAAGATCCATCCCCATAACTTTCATGAAGGGCTTAAGGTAAACTACACCATTTTCATTAAGTTTCAAGGCTATGGACTATTGTGACTAATCCTGTAACAGGTTGGATTACTTTACAAGACTGTCTCAGTTTTTGGCCCACAAGTTGAGTTAGGTATTGAATTTTCAACCCAGGTCAAGGCTATTGGACTACTAAGAGATGAAAATTTATTTCATGTAAAGGGACCCATGTCCAATTGAGCCTCTTTCTAGCCCTGAACATCAGCCTAAGTAGAGATAGTGTAGTGAGCTTTTATAAAAGCTCAATTGACCCCTAGTTGTAATAACTTTTAGATTCATTTTCCTTTTCTCTACTTTTGTGAAGAGGAGGAGCTTTGCTAGGATAAGAACACCAACCCTTTTATTTCTTCACTTCACTTTTTATTTTTCTTTTATTTTTACTTTAATATGTAGCTAAACTTCTATTTCAATCTAAGGGAAATTATACATCAATTCTCTTATTAATTATGAGACTTGCTTCTATTTTTAATTTATTCCCAATTTCATTCTCTTGTTTAATGCTAATAATTACTTTGAATGATTAGTTAAGATGGCTAATTAATTAATTATTCATTGTGATTTATTCCTAGCTAAATTTCTATAAGCAATGTTGCTTATGGCTATTTAGCTTAGGTAGCAATAGGGTTTTTAGATTGTGCACTAATGTAGTTAAATTATTCTAGAGAATTAGGGGTAATCAATGGGTTTTCTACTAAGGTAAATTGATTAATTAGGCATGCTACTTTCATATCTTAATGCTATTAGTGAATTGGTTGAGGTGTTAGGCTTTAATTGATTTAGCAATAAAGGTTAATTAGGTGCTAGGCTTAGTTAGCCAATTTAGAGAGAAATTAGCAAGAACTTATTAGGTGTTAGGTCTAATTTGATTCTTGGCTCAGCATTCAAAGAATGAATAAAATATTTATGTTAATGATCCGTCATAGAATTGATTGCAAAAGTCCCTTGAATTGAAGCATTTCTCTTTAGATTTCTCCTTTTTCTTTGCTATTGTTTGCTTATGTTATTACTATTTGTTTAATTTTTGTTTCTAATTAGTTAATACTCGAACCTTCATTTTTCTACTATTAATACACTAAAATTAATCACTAGTCTTTAAGGTTCAACTTGGACTCACCAATGCTATAAGCTCAGGTGGTTTAGTATTATCTTTGTTGATCCCAACAACCATTAAATTTTAGTGTTGTTGCCAAGACTGGTTGATTATTTTTTTTTATTTGTATTTTCTATTAGGATATTAGTATTATGAGTACTTTAATTTCAATATATTATCCCTTGCTTTCACCCTTGTTTGTGCATAGTTTTACTAAGTTTTAGGTGTTTTTGGTGGGGATTGGCAGCAAAATTTTCTTTTGAATTTAGAGCTCAAATTTGGCAAGTTGCTATTGTTTTTTTTTCCTTTTAATTAAGGTTTGTTCTTTATGATGGGTCCTAACCTATTTTTGTAAAATTCCATCATTTAATAGGTTTTTTTTTCAATTTTTTATTTTTTTAATGATTTTTTTAATTTTCCATTTCAATTCTTTCGGTTTTTGATTTTCTGTTAAGTCTTTTGGTGCATGACTTGATCCTCTCATTATTCTAAGCTCATATATGATTCAAAATTTGAAAGAACCTTATAGAATTTGAGAAGGGAGATTAAGCCTAATTTTGATCCATTTTAGGCTTTTACATCTACATCAACTTTTGAATAATCAACAGCTTCCTCTCCTAGTATTAGCATTACAATAGGGTTGTTGTCAGATAGTTCATCTTCTTATAATAGTCTGGAAAATATGGCATTTAACCAAGAATATTGAAGGATTTGGCTAGTCTAAACTTCAACTAACAGCCATTGTGCATAAACTATCCTAAGATTTATGCAACCTTTAAGTTGAAATCTTGTTTGATTCACTTACTACCTACCTATCATGGCTTGGCTAGAAAAGATCTTCACAAGCATCTCAAGGAATACCATGTTGTTTGCTCAATCATGAAGCTTCAAGAAATTTTAGAGGGCTAGTCCTTTTTCACTAGCTAATTTAGTTAAGGACTAGCTTTATTATCTTTCTTCTAGCTTCATCAGTACGTGACCTGAGATGACCATACTCTTAGAGACATACTTCCCTACTCCCAGAGCAACTAATATTAGAAAATAAATTTGTATCATCAGGCACTTTAATGGGGATACTTATATGAACACTAAGAAAGATTTAAAAGGTCATACACTAGCTGTCTATATCACCAGATTAGTGATTAGTTGTTAATCCAATATTTTTATGAAGGCTTCCTCCCTATGGATAAAAGCATGATAAATGCTACAAATGAAGGAGCATTAGTAAACAATACTCCAAATGCTACAAGAATACTTATAGCAAACATGGTAGCCAATTCACAACAATTTGACAGTAGAACAGATTATGCAATAAAGAAAGCCAATGAGATGCACACTTCTAACACTGAGAAACAAGTCACAGACTTAACTTTAATGGTATAGTAGATTCAGTAAACCATAAGGTAGAAATAAGAGGCAAGATTATGTAGAATCTTCTTTGTCTTTAGACATAATACTGAGACATGTCCTAGCTTCTTCTAGTAGACTAATCCTTTCTAGCAGTAAGTTCATGCAATAGGCAGATTTCCAGAAAATAGTAGAGGATTTCTAATATAGGCACAACATGCATACAATCCATATTCTAATACATATAACATTGGCTGGAGAGGTTATCCTAATTTGAGATATGGCAATTAGGCTAGACAACAAGCTACCTTTTAGTAAGCTCTATTTCATGCCATGCAACAAAACTATAATTCATCTTTAACCAAACCAATTGAAGAATTAATTCAAACTACAGCCTAGAATAACTTGCAATTCCAAAAGAGATTAAAGCTAACATCTTGCAGTTGAAGCAAGAACAAGAAGGCAAATTTCAGCAATTTTGACAAGAATTGAATGATAGATTTTAGAAATTAGAGACAAGAGTAACCAATATGGAAACTAAAGTTGTAGTGAGATTACCCCTCAGGTAGTCTTGAATCCTAAAGAAAATGTAAATGCAACACTATTGAGGAGTGGAAAAGAAGTAAATATTAGAGAGACTATAGAATAACAACCAATTTCATATAAATAGAAAAATATTTTAAAGCAAAATAAGGTAGAATCTTGATTAGCTTCAATTTTTCTTTTCCCTCTCCTTCCCTTCCCTAGTAGATCGGCAAAAAAAAAAAGCAAAAAAGAATAAGAGAGAAGTATCCCAGACACTTTGAGGAAAGTGGAAGTGAACATACCCTTATTGGATGTGATTAAGTAGATTCTAATGTATGCAAAGTTTCTTAAGGAACTATGCACAACCAAAAAGAAATTGGAAGGCAATAAGAAGATAAGCATAGGGAGAGTGTATCTACTATCATTTAAAAGAAACTTCCTTAGAAATGCAAGGATCCATGTTCCTTCACAATCTTTTGTGTAATTGGTCAGAATTATTTTAAAAATTCCATGCTAGACTTAAGTGCATCTATAAATGTCATGCCTTATTTTGTTTATGCATATTTGAATTTGGTATCTTTAAAGAAAACTAGTGTTGTGTTCAAATTGGGAAATAGGTCTAATGTTGTTCTTATAAGAGTTGTTAAGGATGTGTTAGTACAGGTGAATGGTATCATCTTCCTTGCAAATTTTTACATTTTGAAAATGCTAAATGATACCTTAGCCAATTTAGCTCCTATCATTCTAGGAAGACATTTCATGAAAACATCTAGAACAAAAGTTATTGTGCATGCTAGCTCTCTTAACATGGATTTTAATGGTGATATCTTATAGTATAATATCTAGGATGATGCCAAGGAATACCCTCTTAATGATTATTTTATGTGTTTTATTGATGTTACTAACCCTCTGGTGTAGGATGTTGATGTTCTTGAATCATTTACCATAGAAAAATTAGTTTCAGCAAGTAGCATGAAATTCAGCCAGTTGAAGATGAGTTTAGGAGTTCATGGGTGGTAGTAAAATTTCATGGATCCAAGAATTCATGATCCTAGTTAAACACTCTAATGGACCATCAACCAACAATGTTAATTAAGTGTGCTTCTTAGGAGACAATCTAAGTGTTTTCTCCCTTTCCCTCTCTTTTATTTAATTGTCCATGTTGTTGTCAATGATTTTGTCCTTACATTGAAGACAATGTAAAATTTAAGTGTGGAAGGAGATTTTAGGATTGCTTTGCTTTATTTGTGAAAAAATTATTTCTTTTTTTCATTTAGGTGTTTTTCATTGATGATAAGTTTATTTAGGCCTTGTGTAGGTTGTAATTTATTTTGATGGTTGCATAGTATGATTGAATAAATTGTCTTACCTTTTGATCCTAGAATTTGATTAGCATTATGATAAAGTTTGAAATGTTTATAGATTGAATTTGGCAGACATTTAGGTAGTGAGATTTTGAGCCATTATTAAGCATTTTTATCAGGTTCCTTGTCTTTCTTGTATATGATTTTCTTTCTTGAAATTGTTGCTCTATAACCTACTTTGAATCTTTTTGAAATCACATTGGCTCCATGCATGCATGAATATGATTAAAGCATTCTTTGATTGAGCCACTTTTGCCCTTTATAGCCAACCTTGTAATGTACCATTGTTGAGCCCCTTTAAGCCTAATGTATCTTTTTCTTGTTATGTAGCCCATTAGAATCCCAAGTTTTGAATGTCTTTACCTTTTCTTAACCTTAGGGATTAGTACAACATTTAATTCATTAGTGGAATAGGTTCTTAAACAAGTATAGGGGTATGCTAAATGTTTGGTTAAAAGACAATTGTGATTCATTTCAATGATCAAGAAGATAAAAAAAAGAAAAGAAAAGAAAAGAAGAAACATATGAAAAATAACAGAAAAAAAAGATAGAAAAAAGATCTCAATGCAATCAAAGAGAGAGAAAAAAAGAATTTGAAGGAAAAAGAAAATTTCCAAAAAAAAAAGAGCTCAAAATAAAAGGAAGAAAAAAACAAAAGTGATCAATATTGAAAATTTGTGATATAGATTCTAATTTTAATTGCTTCTTGGCTTGTTTAAATTTATGCCACAATGCTCTATTAGTATCTTTGATTTTACATTTTCATATCCTTTTCATTCCTTTCCTTCCTTTTTCCCTTGGCTACATTGAAACCTTTTGAAGTCCTTTTGATTTGTGCTATGCATGTGATTTAAGTAGTGGAGATTAGATGATAAGCAAACTTATGTAATGCATTTTCATGGATTAAAATGGAGTGAAACACTTTCTCATCTTAAACACAAAGAAAGATGCATGGAAAGCTTACCTTGTGAAGATCTACCAAGTAGATATACTTGCCTTTTGAATAAAATTGCTTTGCTAGTTGATTTTAAGTTTTGAATTGTCAAGAATATGCTTCATGAGATGTTCTATCCCCTAAAATTTTAGTTGTTTCCTTGCTTTTGGTTTTGCATTCTCATCATTGTTAAAAGTTTATTGTCTGAGTCATTGTTTTAAGTCTAATTTTGTTTTGTTTTGGTGTTATTGGCAGTCAAATTCAGTCAACCTAAGTCTAGAAATCCAAACTGCAGATTGAATATAAAAAGGGAGAGAGAGAGAGAGAGAGAAAAAAGGGAGACACCAAAAATTTTTAATGTAATTTGGCTAAAGTCAATTTGACCCCTACATCCATGTCTTTTATTACTCTTTGCTAAGTGTTTTGTATCTACTGATTGATTATGTAATGTACAATGATTTCATCCTTTTTTATAATGGTTGGGGAGTTACAATTTGAATATAAATCTTTAACGATAAGTATCATGACTTTTTTATAATGGTTGGGGATGCTCTAATCTATGAGCTGAGCCTTGTTCTCAACAACCTAAGGTGGCCACTTTGACCCCTATTAACTAGTGACCTTAGCTCATATTTAGAAACCTAATGTCTTAGTCCAACGACCTCAATCTTGGATGAGCTGGGCCTTTATTAGCTGAGTCTGTTCATTAGGCTTTTACCAGCCTATTTATGTAATTCCAAAAATACCCATAACATTAGCATCCCAGCTCTCAATGCGATCTACAAACTAGGAGTTGTAGTTCATTGGTAAAAGCTATCAACTACGATCTATTATGCCATCATTTGGACTCTTGTCCTTTCATTTTGTCTACGCCTGCCTATGCCATCATTTTCATATTTAATGCGAGCAATTTTTCATAGTTGTTAGAGTAGCAATGATAGAGTCTCACTTTTCACTGGCCATTAGATCAAGGGCAGTTGATCAGTCTCATGATCTAATGGTGAGGCTGATCGAGTTATATATGATGAGGAAAACCCTTTGTTCCTTCTCACTTGTTGTTTTTGAAAACTTGTACTTTAGTTTCTTGCTTACTTTTCAAGCTCCCATCTAGACACTGTCATTCTTCATCCTTTTTGCTTCACCAAGTCTACAACAACAACCTTTGGGTTCGGTTTGCTAGAGATTGATCGTGCTCGACATACTCTCTTCTAGATTCTCTTTTCTAGATCCATCTCATTCCATTGATTTAGTAAGTCTTTTGAACATAATCTTGGTTCTAAGCTTCTACTTTTTGTGAATGTTTTGCTTTGTGGATTTTTAATATCTGGTGGCTTGGTTCAGTAATGTGTGCTCATTAGTCGTTAGTAAATTTTTTCCTGTCGATCAGTTCTATAGTGTGTTTATTTGCGTGCTTGTTATTATTTATAAAACTGGCATGCTATCTGCCTAATAAAATGCCTATTAGTCTTGAGGTCATAGATTATTGAGTTTAACCTTTTACTATCTTCCTAGTTTTAGCAATATGATAGGTTCGTTTGTGAAGCCCCCCATGTTTTCAATGATTTGGGTTTTAGATGTGGTGATATGTAGCGTGTATGGCTTGCTGCATAAGGTATTCCTTGTTAGCTTTAGCTTCTATGTATGGTCTACTTTCAATGACCTGATCATTCCTCCTTTTGTGTAGATGGCAAGTCATAGACATCAAGGTTACCAGGTGGGGAGTGCTGACGATTCTAACTCTTCAGCTTGAAGTAGGAGCTGATGCATTATATAAATGAAGTGACCTCTAGGAGTTGTGAGGTCACTAAGAGGTTTGTTACTTGTACTGATCCTAGTGAGGGCTAGTAGATCGTTGAGAGTGAGAGGTCCCCAGACCACACAGTGTTCAAGCACCACCCTTTGATCATTAAGCTTAATGAGCTTAGGGGTATAGTTAAAACATACCATCTTCCTAAAGGCTATCATATTATAGCACCTTCTCCTAATGACTACACGGCTTATCCCTCTCCAAGATTAGTCATTATCAGCTCCTACCACCTCACTACTGGGCTTAGGTTTCTGGTCCATCCTTATTTTGTAGTGTTGTTGAATAAATTGAAACTCTCCCCTTTTCAACTCACACCAAATTCATAGTCTCAGGTCACCTCCCTCGCCCTCTTACACCTTAGGAATAATCTCCCTCCTCCTTTGGCTAAGGTTCTTTGCTATCTGTTTAGCATTAAGAGCATGGGTCAGAATGATAGGATTTACTACTTGATAGCTTGTCAGATCGAGTTCAAGAGAATCTTGCCACAAGGCAATGCTAATGGCAAGTCCGATGTAGGGAACTATAAATCCCATTGGTTTTATCTTTCATGCCCTTCTCTGTGTCATCTTCATAATTTTAGTTTCATCCTTATTCCTGGTAAGCAAGCTACGGACGTGCAAGTTTGCATAAATTCATGTTTTATCCTCTAGTTTTGACTTTTTATTTCATTTTGTAGATGGAGCTGGCAAGGAGAAGCCTAGCATTAGAGACTAAGGAGGTTAAGGTGCTGGGCCAGTTCATTGCTATAGATGATCTAAAGAATGATCTCAAATTTGATGAGGATCTCTTGCATTCACATAAGCTTGCTCCAGCTTTAAACATCGAGCTCACCAGAGACATTAGAGCTCGCCAAACTAGGGAGATTGGTCCAACAAATTTTGAAGAATATGAAAACATGTTAAGAGTTAACCTCCGAATGCCATGAACCTCCCACTCTGCTCAATCTATTGCTACTGCGACTTCATTGACTCCAATTATTGTTATAGCCCCTGCCACTACAAGTCAATCTTCTTCATCCATAGTAGTGGCATCCCCATGAATGCTGGCTCCCACCTCGCATCCTGAGGTGGTCAAGGTGGTTAAAGAGTTTGCATCCCCATCCATTCCCCTGACAAAAAACAAAGAGTAGACAAGGGGAAGAGGGTAATCACTATAAAGGAGGTGGTACTTGAGGTCGAGGCTAAGGAGTGACCTACTAGTCTTGGCCCAAAGAGAAGGGAGTACTTCGACTTCCTTTGGAAGAACGTTGAGTTGATCCTAGGGCTCACAAGAGGGCCAAAGTATTGAAGTTAGAGGAATCCATGGGGGAAGGATTGATAGGCTATGCAGCTCGTCATGTCTTGCTAGTAAGTAAAGCACTTTCAACTTAGTTTTCTTGCCTCTTTGTAATATGACTAGATCATCTGATTTTTTAGGGCTTGCTGGCAATAATAAAGCTAAAGAAAACACTTTAAGCTTGGGATGAGGGAAGGGAAAAGCTTGGGAATGACTTGGCTACCGTGGTTGTTGAGCCACTAGAATTGAAGGAAATAGCTAAAGATGCCAAAGTCACCAAGGAAAAGGCTGAAGAAGCTTTATCACATAAGGTGGCAAACTGTGAGGTTGTCACATCTAACCTCAATAAAGTGGCTGATAAGCTGATGAGAGTAAAGGGTGAATTGATTGTGGTAATGCAGCGAGCTAAGGCTACTAAGAGGAAATATAAGGTGACTGGGGATGAAGTTACTTTGGCAAAAGAGAGGGTTGCACGAGCTAAGGTGGAGACCACTATGCTGATTACAAGATCTAAAGAAGAGGAGTTGTCTGAGGCCACCATTAGCTTCTTGTTAACCTTGTGGAAAGAGCATCCGAAGATGGATTTTTCCTTTTTTAGTAGAAATGTTCTTAAGTTCATTAAGGGCTTCGAGGAGGACATGAAGGTAGCTTCTCCCGATAAGGGTTCACAATTAGCAGGTGGAGCTTCTCTGGCTCAGGACCTGATTCGAAGAGAGAGCAGCTCACAGGTTGTGGAAACTGCTAATGATCAAATGATGGTTGACCTACTTGTCTCAAATATAGACACTCCATACCAAGGCATAGCTTCCAAGAGCCAATCTTCCTTGTACGCCATAGTTTGTAGCATTCTTTAAATGTAATTTTGAATTTTTAGATGCAAACTTTCCTCGTTGAAAGGAATCTTCAATGGATTTTTTCATAATATTCATGCTTATTCTTGCTTTATTTGTCCAAGTTTCCATAGTTGTATGTTCAGTAGGTTTCAAATGATATTATGTAGGTTGACATGAATGAGTTCTTGCAAACCATGATTTAATGAACATTAGTCAAAATGGATGTCCAGTAGGTCAATTAACCAATAACTTTGTCATTATCAAGATAAATGTCTAAGTAGGTCGCATGAATGCGGTGCTAAGTGGTAGGTTGCATGTGGTGCTGAGTAGTAGATCATATATAGTGCTGAGTAGGTCGCTTACATTGTCGAGTAGTTGGTCATATGCGGTGCCAAATAGCAGGCTACATATAGTGCCGAGTAATTAGTCATATACAGTGCCGAATAGTTGGTCGCATGTGGTGCCGAATAGTAGGTCTCATATGGTGTCGAGTATGCAGTGCCAAGTAGTAGGTTGTATATGGTACTGAATAGTTGGTCACATGTAGTACCGAGTAGTTGGTCACATGCGATGCCAAACAATAGGTCATTTGTGGCACCAAGTAATAGGTCATATGCGGTGCCGAATAATAGGTTACATGCAATGCTGAGTAGTAGGTCGTATGCAGTGCTGAATAGTAGGTTACTTATGGTGTCGAGTTTTTGTAAGTACATCAAGTTGAATGCCCTTTCCAGATTAGAAGGGCAATAGCTCACTTTTGGTATATAATTCTATTGAAAAATTTATCCAGAAATTAGTAAATAGTCATAAAAACTTAAAAATATCGATAGTTTTATCAATTTCAGAACAATATTACAGGACTAAATAAGCAAATTCAAATTCACTGATCATATAGGTAGAGATGTTTAGCATTCTGAGCTCGTAATTCTCCACCAGAAATCACATTAACCTTCTTACCCTCACCCCTAGCTTGACTTCATCCTTGTAGCAGCATCGGGCTATATGCTGATCACCTCACACACATCCAACTCCATTAGGAGTCAGGAATCTAATGGTGAGTGTCTTGGTAGATGTGACCATGTTAAGGCCATTGATCATAAGCCACCCCATCATCGTATTATATGTTGAGGGACAGTTGATGATCAAAAAGTTTGCCTAGACTTTTGCCTGACGACCCGAGTCTCCTAGAGTAATGGGAAGCTTGATCTACCCTACTGGTAGTATTGCATCTCCTGTAAAGCCATAAAAGGGCTCTAAGGAAGGCTTTAATTGATATGAGCTTGGTCCTTTTTGTTCAAAACATCCTTTGTACATGATGTTCATCAAGCTGCTTGTATGGATCATAAGTCTTTGTACCTCAGTGTTATCAATTCTAGCTCAGATAACTAGTGCTTCGTGATAGGGAGAATGTATACTTCATGAATCTTCATTTGTAAAGGTGATGCTATCTAAGGTCATCCTTGCTTTCTTGGTGGGACCCTTAAATTCATTGTATCCTATGAGCAGAACATGATTTGCTTCTTGTACATAGTGTTCATGCAGCCTATTTGAGGTACCTGCAATGTGAGGCCCACTGTAAATGGTAAATATAGTTTTTACTAAGGGTGCCTCCTCTTACTTAAGAGTCCATTAGTGCTATTACTGTATTGGTCATTGATGCTACTAAGGTCGCTATTTTGCAAGTCACACCATATAATCTCTTGAACAATCTCTCTTGATTAGGTCTTCAATTGCATCCTTATGTGCCCTGCATTCCAAAATATTGTGCTCAATCTTATCATGATAAGCATAATACTTATTCTTGTTTCTAAACTGGTCAGGAGTCTTGATGGGGTTGGGCTTCCCAAAATCCTCCCTATTTTTCTCCATCGCAAAGATCCTTTACTAAGTATTTGATATGATGTTGTAGCTATCATGATGACCTTTACATTGACATCGCTCATTTCTGGCCTTCTTTACCACCTGATTTTTAGGGTCATCATCTTGACTCTCCTTGCTATTCTCGGTATTATTCCTCTTTTTACTCTAGTTGGAGTATTAGCCTCATCCTTAGACTTTTTAGGGCCAAAAGTTTCTTCCCACCTGATCTCTTTGGCTACTCGTTCATAGAATTCACCTAGGTCCTTTACTAAAGACTTGTATATGCTCCCATATAGCTTCCCATCTTTGTGGGGCCCCATAGAGATTACTGTTAAGATGCACTCATTTAAAGGATTTTCTATTTTACTGACTTCATGTTTGAATTGAGTAATGTAGTCTTTCAATGATTCGTTCTTTCACTAAAAGACTATCGTGAGGTGGCAGGGTGGTGTGAGCCACCTTCCCAATGCCCTGTACTAATTGATGAATCTCCTCTTGCAATCTTTCTAACTGTCAATGCTGTGAGCTTTGAGATTCCTGAATCATTTTTTAGGTATGTCTCCTAGAGTGGCTGGGAAGACATCACACTTGACCAAAGGATTAGTCGTCTGAAGATCCATTTGTACGTTGAATGCATCCAGGTGGTCGTATAGGTCATTATCCCTATTATATAGTGGGATAGTGGGAACTTTGAACCTATGAGGGGGAGGCTCTTCCTCAATCTCCTTAGTGAATGGTGTCCTCCCTTCATAACAATCTTGATGGTCCTAAGCCCGAAGGCATTATTCCAACTACTCTACCCTTTGAAGCAACTCATCTACCATATGGTCATGAGCCTCAGACTAATGGCTAGAAGATGGCCAGCTCCTCTTTCTATCATGAAAGTGTCAGTCTATGGTCTATGCTTCCTTTGCTCATGACTCGGTAAGCCTTGATATGAGAAATGTCTCTGATTGGTCTTGTTTGAGCCTTCAACTTGACACGAACCTCCACATCACTGATGATCTCCTTTATTCTCCTCAAGAGCTTGATGGACCTCTAACCTTGGCCATGAGTTGGTAGAGCAAGCTGCATGGATGTGCTGAAGCACTTCTCTAGTTGGTCTCTCTTCCTGAGCTCTTTCCCATGTCCATTGGAGAACTTCTTTTTGCATGGTGCCCATAACTTGCTCTTGTGAGCATTGGGCTTATGCTTGAGTCAATGCTGTAACCACTTTAACCAACTCTCCTACTATTTTCTCTAGCACCTCAGATGTTGATGCCATGCTTGTATTCCATCAATAATATCAGGTTGGTGTGAGGCCATTGAAGGCATGTTAGCGGCAACACCTGTGGTAGGGATGGCAAAAGTGCCCGCCATGAAAAGGACTGGATCTCTCTGTTATTCCATATGACGATTTGGTTGGCCAATTGCAGCATCTAAACTCTTGGCGGTTCTTTCTCTAGCCATTAGAAAATTAAGGGGAATGTAGTTTAGGGCTCTCCTTCTAGTGCTAAAATGTTGACGATCGAATTCGGTTAACCCACGTTCAAAACCCCAAACTATAGATTGAATGTAAAAAGGGAGGGGAAGAGAGAGAGAGAGAGAGAAAGAATAAGGAGACACCTGAAGTTTTTAACGTGATTCAGCTAAAGTCAGTTTGACCCCTACATCCATGGCTTTTATTACTCTTTGCTGAGTGTTTTGTATCTAATGATTAATTGTGAGATCTACAATGATTTCATCCCCTTTTATTATGGTTGAGGGGTTACAATTTGAATGTAAATCTATAATGATAAGTATCATGACTTGATTAGGATTACATAATAGAAAAGGTTTGATGGCTATAATAGACTCCCATTAAAGTAGGAAACTGAATGGATTTCCTTGGACTATTGGTTGTGGATGCTTGCTCTAATCTGGGAACTAAGTCTTGTTCTCAACGACCTGAGGTGACTGCTTTGACCGGTGTTGACTAGCGACCCTAGCTTATATTTAGTGACCTAATGTCTTGGTCCAATAACCTCAATCCTGGATAAGCTGGGCCCTTATTAGCTAAGTTTGTCCATTAGGCTCTTACCAGCCCATTTATGTGATTCCAAAAATACCCACAACAAATGTCTTGCTAGAGAATGTTCAAGAGCTAAGTGTGGGAGAATTTGATGAACACAATTTATACAAATTTTATATCCCTTTTACACTTAGTCTTTTGTCATGTTCATATGCTTAATTGGATACTTGTGATTGGTTTTGTGGCTTAGTTAATTTTTTAGCTTTACTAAATTAATTCGATAATTTGGCATTGTTTCATATTATTTTAGATTTTTCAATGTACCTTGGGTTCTGGACTTTGATTTTAGGTGATTCTTATGCCTTTGGAATCTAAGATAAAATAATAAAAATGTCATGTAAAGTCCAAAGCCTAAGTTTACCCATTGTGGAGGCCAAATTAAGCCTAGAAGCTAAAACAAAGTGTTGTCCTACAGACCTAGAATTAGTTTTGGTATTTTAGTCATAATTGCAGCTCCATCTCTCATTTTGGTGCAAATCTACACCCATAGGATAGCTAAGATCTATCCCCACAACTTTCATAAAGGGTTGAAGCGAACCTTTCTCATTGATTTTCAAGGCTGTGGACTTAGGTGAGAAATCTTGTTACGTGTTGGATTTCAATGAAAGAGTATCTCAATTTTTGGACCACAAGTTGAGCTAGGAATCAACTTTTTGAGCGAGGTCAATGCCATTGGACTTCTAAGAGAAGAAGCTATATTTCATATGCAAGGACCCACGTCCAATTGAGCCTCCTTCCAACCCTAAGTAGCAACCCAATTAGAAGCAGTGTAGTGGGCTCTTATAAAAGTTCAAGTGAGCCCTAATTGTAGTAAATTTTATATTCATTTTCACTTTCTTTACATTTGTGAAGAGGAGGAGCTCTGTTAGAGAAAAAATACTAACCCCTTATAGATCTTCATTTCTCTTTTGATTTTGCTTTTATTTTTACTTGAATGTATAGCTAAACTTCTATTTCAATCTAAAGGAAATTCAACTCTTGCTAATTGTGAGACTTGCTTCTATTGTTAATTTACTCCCAATTTGATTCTCTTGATTCTCTATTTTAATGCTAATAATTTCTTTGGATGATTAGTTAAGATGGCCAATTAATTAATTGTTCATGGTTATTTATTGCTAGTTGAATTCCTATAAGCAATGTTGTTTATGGCTATTTAGATTGGGTAGCAATAGGGTTTTTGGATTGTGTGCTGGTGTGGGTCAGTTATTCTAGAGAATTAGGGACAATTAATGGATTTACTGCTAGGGTAAATTAATTAATTAGCCTTGATATTTTTATATCTTAATGTTATTGATGAATTGGTTGAGGTGCTAGCTTTAATTGTTTCAGCAATTAGGGTTAATCAAGGTATTGGGCTTGGTTAATCAATTTAGATAGAAATTAGCAAGAATTGATTAAATGTTAGGCTTAATTAGATTCTTGGCTTAATGGTCAAAGAAGGAATGACATATCTGTGTCAATAATCAGTCACATAATTGATTACAAGAATCCCTTGAATTGAAGCTTTTCTTTTTAGATTTCCTCTTTTCCTTTACTTTTATTTTCTTATGTTATTCTTGCTTGTTTATTTTTTGTTTCTAATTAGTTAATCTCCAAACCCCCCATTTTCTATAATTAATGCACTAAAATTAATCACTAGTCTTTGTGGCTTGACTTGGACTCATAAGTGTTATAAGCTTAGGTGTTCAGTGTTATCTTTGCTGGTTTTGATGGCCATCAACGGGGATAAAGAAGACATAAGTAATGATATTGAGGAGGCTCCTCCTTTCTCTTTTGAACTACCTTCAGTGAATAAAAAAGGCAACTTAGAGGAGTTCTACATGTAAGATGATCATGATAAAGGGATATGGGTTGAAGATCCTCCTAGAGAAAAAAAATTAGAAAATATTAAAGGTAATTGATTATGTGTTCATTGTACATGTAGGCAACTATATAATTTTAATTTAGATGCTTATAGTTGATATATTATGTGTTTATTATATATGTAGGCAATTATGTCATTTTTATTTTAGATGCTTATATATTATGTGTTGATTATTTATGTAGGCAACTAACTATATAGTTTTTAGTTTAGATACTTATACTTGATTATGTGTTTATTTCACTTACTTGCTTAAAACACCAAATATAATAAACTATAATAATATTGTCACTCTAAGTGACTCTTGATAACTACTTATATATGCATTTCACTTACTATTTATGCATTTCTCTATTGTTATGCAGATGTTGTTATCATACTTCGAAAAGATATTTCAAAGCTTCATATGCATTTCTCCTAATTATATATTTGTTGCTTTCCTTTTTCTATTAACTTGTATAACCCTATCAAAGGATACAAAGAATTTTTGTTGATTCCATCAAGTTGTTTACAACCACATATATTTGTTTATTTATTAAAAAATGGTTGTTTTTCCTAGTGTGGTTACTGTGGAATTTATATAAGTAATAAAAATAGATTTAAATGCTTCCTGCAATATGTAATGCAAATTAACAATTTTTTTAGATAACGGATTCTAATGGCTTAACTAAAGGAGAAGTGCAATCGAGGGAATTTACTTAGAAAGTAAGCAAATGATTATTATGTATAGACTTGTTAAGTAGGCATGTTTTAATTTTAATTAATTTTGTAATGCCTTGAATTTTTAGTTGATACAATAAAATGTTTGAAGTTGTTGAAATTGGGATTGTGTTGTACAGATGTAGATTTTGGTTCGATGGCTATTTCTACAAAAATGTAAAATAGTAGCAGGTTTCTATAAATATATAGCTAGCTGGCAACAGGTTTCTATAAAAATGTACTTAGCAGTAGATTTTTTTTTAAGGGAAAAGATATCAGTTTTATACAGAATCAACATCTCTTTGTCCATTAATGATGTCGATTCTTATAGAAAGCTTATGTCTTTAGTAGTCAATAAAAGACATCGGTTTATGATAAAAATATATGTCTTTAGTAAAAAAAAAAGATGTTTATTATTAAAAAAAAAATTGATGTGTAAAAGTTTTTTCAAATAAGAAGATGTTAGTTATATATAAAAATCAATGTCATTTACATGTTAGTTAAAAATCGACGTGGATTGTTCTAACCTATAGTATTGCTCAGATGGACATCAATTTCCAAACCGATGTGGCAAGTGTGAAATAACTAACATGTATATGTGTTTCTGTAGTAGTACAGGTATGGATGGTTTCACTTTAAAGGCTTTACAAACAATTCTAGGGAGTTGTAGGGGAAATTGTTAATGGCATGATCCTCTAATTCCTTAATAAAAGTTTTTCATCAAAATCCTTAAATGAGACATTGATTACATTGGTCCCTAAAGAAGTTGATCGGAAAAGTTTTTCAAGCCTATCAATTTGTCCAACATTCTCTACAAGCTAATCATAGAAATTTAGGTTAGGAGACTTCAACACATATTAGATGACTTAATTACTCCTTATCAGAATGCCTTTATCAAATGCAGATTGATTTTTGACAATGTTCTCATTGCCACTAAGCTAATGGAGTATCTCAAAAATTGAAAGAGTAAGAGGTAGTTTTTGGTTGTTATGAAGATTAACTGTTATACAACATATGATTGTCTTGGGATTTCATTCAAGAAGTTCTTACATTAATGGATTTCCCTCCAATTTGGATCCAAGTTATAATGGTATGTATAATAACAATCTTCTATGGAGTTTTAGTGAATAGAGAAACTACTAAAAAAATTACAACATCATTGTGGCATTAGGCAAGGAGACCCCATATCCCTATACATCTTCATCATATGTCTAACATTCTCTTCATATAGTTTCACAAGGCAAGCCATGAAGTTCTCATCACAAGCATCAGACCTCTTAGAAATGCTCCAATCATTAGTCATTTCTTCTATGTAGATGATCTCTTGTTTTTCTTCAAAGTTGATGATAAAAAAGTTTTAACCAAGTATTGTCCTTGTTGAACTATTTTGGTATTTGGTTAGGTCTGCATATGAATAAATCTAAATCAGCCATGAAGTTAAACCCCAACGCTTCAAGTTACTTAGGAAAGTCCTTACTGAAGTGTTGGATGTGAAATTGGTCTTAAAACTAGGAAGGTACCTTGGATCTTTCATAGGTGGTTCATAGAATAAAAAGTAGATTGAACATAGCTTAATTCAAAAGTTGAATAAAAAGCTAATTATTTACAAAGCTAGATTGCTATCTCAAGCAAGTAGACTTACACTTTACAAAAATGTCTTAAATTTTATTTCTACCTACAAATGTCAACAACAATGTTGTTTGTTACTTGCTTGAAGCAAATTGAATCCATTATAGCTAAATACTAGTGGGAAGACAATCATGACAAAAAAAATTCATTGGTTGTCTTGGAACCACTTGTCATCACAAAAGAAATTTAGAAGAGTGGGTTTGAGGAAAATGCAAGAGTTCAATAAAGTTATGCTTGCCAAACAATTTTGGAGAAATCTTTCCAATCCATCTTCACTACTAGCTTAAACTACTATTCAGAATTATGGGAAAGGTGGTTTGGAGAAGGCAATGGGTTGCAGATCTTAGATGTCATAGAGATGGAGAGGGTTGCATCTGGTTTCAAGCCTCATCATATATCACCTCCAACAACAGGTAAGTTATGGATCTTCTATTAATCTCATATGCAAGATTTGGTATCCCAATGTAAGTCCTCTAAATCAAGGAAACACTAAAGTCATAAATTTAATTGAAACCACTCACAACTTTTGGGATGCAAAACAATTTCAAGCTTCTTATCATGTTGGTGTCTCTGCTGGCATCCAGAGAATTATCCTTTCTATTTTGGGGACCAATGACTAGTTAACCTCAACCAACGGCCCTTACTCAGTTAAGCAGGGTTACCAAACCCTCTGTGCACTTCACCACCAATTAGTAGATCATTCAGATTTTTCATGGCATCAACTTTGAAAATTGTCCATATACCTTCGGGATCATCTTGTTCCTTTGATGACTTTGTAACCTTACCCTACTTGCAAAGGATTTGCTTTCCCAAAAACATGTTGAGGTTGCTACAAAATGCCTTTTTTTGTGGTGAAGCTAATGAAAGTGTCCCCTTTGTTTCTTCAGTGTTCTTTTGCATGAGCCATATGGTTTAGTTCCCAGTTGTCTATTAGGCAAAATTTATTAATGCCACAAGGTGTTAGATTTTGTTTGAAGCATTGCCTTGAGCATGGCAAGCTTCACTATCAAGTGCATAAAGAATTAACACTTCTTATCTCAATCATTCTTTATGCCATTTAGTATCATAAGAATCACGTAGTATTCAGGGAGATGCTTTATCACTTGATACAATATTACATTTATTCAAATTATCGCTAGGATAGGTCATCACCCTGGTTGCTTAAAAGCTTCATACTGCCATCCATCAATGTTTCTTCTTAATTTTATCGTGGTAGTCCATATCTTCTAACTGTTGCTGTAAATATTCAAGCCTCTCATGATATTTACTTGTTAATTAAGAAATCCTTAATAAACTGGCATAACATACTCTATAGTTAGTCTTTAATTGAAAGTAATGGTCAATAGATTTCCTTAAGAGCATTCTACATGAAACACTTAACATCTAAAGACTTTTGCATATTGTATAACCTTCAGAGATTACTACTATCATCACCTATTAGAGTAGCTTAGAGCATTCACCTCCATCTTCCTTCTTCCTCTACCACTTCATGTCTCATCAATCTTGGTATAGCTCCCACTTATCTTCATAACAATTTTCTCTCATGAGGCATCAATTTAAAACATATATATTTACACCAATAAAAAACTAATTGATACTAAGGGTCCATTTGCTTGAAAGCAAAATACTTTTCTAGAAACAATTTTCCTAACTTTCCTATGTTTGGAGTCAACAAGAAAGTTGGTCAATAGGAAGTATATTCTTATCAACCGAAATGATAGTTTATTAAGGAGAAAGTGACTTCACCTTATATTATATAGTCTCACTCCCTCTCTCTTTTTTCTTCCTTCTCTCTTTCTCTCTACCCTTCTCTACTTTTCATCCTTCTATCTCTATCATATCTTTCTCTCTCTATCATACTCTCTCTTCAATCTTTTTCTCTCTCTCTCTCTCCCTCTCTTATCTTTTTCTTTCTCGCCCCTCTCTCCTTCATGCCCCTTTATTCTCTCTCTATCACCTCACTCTATCTCTTTTATCTCTCTTCTTTCATTTTTCCTTTCATCCTTACAAATGTTGATATTCTGTAATAATTATGTTGAGGAAATATTTGGAGAGTTGAGAAAGTTGAAAGCATGGTTAATAATTTTAGCCAAAATCAATTAACTTTTTGAAGAAATAATGCAGAAAAAAAGAAGGATTTGAACATTCTTCTTTGGATGTTGTTTTTAATATAAAATATACTCAACTTTTAATTTTTAATAGTAATTATTTGTTGACTCCTATCCTGCAACAATTTAATAACAAAATAATTATTTTGTGACTGGACCTTGAAAATGAAAGTTGTATTCGTAATGATATTTTTCAATAAAAAAATAATTTATCTTTATGCACCATGCAAAAGGAAGTATTTTCTCTTATATTGTACAAACAACAAAAAATAATTCATTTTTTAAAAAAAAATCTTTTTCTTGTAAAAGTACTTTTCATAAAATTTTATTTTCCATTAAAACAAAAAAATCCTAAAATTCTAATAAAAATGAAACTTATATAAAACAAGTTTATGAGGGACTATAGATAAAATGTGGTATATTTATTTTGTGATAAAACAAGTAGCAAGCCACTTAAATACATATATAATATCTTAAATACATATATAATATCTTGAGTTTGAACTTAGGATACGAAAGAAAGAAGGCCCCAAATACAACAATAAATGCCACTACATCACTTCTTGAAGAAGAATCATTCTAGAACAAATTATAAACAGAAAAAAATTACTTAAAATATTTAGATTTACATAGCACCTTTCTTTGCATACATATACCAAGGCCTATTTGTGCATGTAATTTATTTTGATTTTGCCGTGTTATCATGAAGTGTTAGTCACGTGGTTGTATTTATGTGCTTATTATTCTTAATATACTAAGCTTTGTTTCACTAACAAACTAGGACTAAACTCTTGTCAAATTGTCGCCTTAACCAACTGACACACTCGTTCACCCGAAAGATTCAGGGATAAGCTTCATCAAGCCTTCAAATTAACGATGATGATGCATCGACAAATGATACAGAGTTGACACTCTAAATCAATTCCGAAACCCTGCCGCTAAATATCCAAGTATTTGAAGTCTACAACTTCAATTAAAAATACATGTTTTAAGTTGAAAATTTCAACCAAGTTTCAGTTCTACAAATCTTTACAAATGCTTTGTGTTAATTTGAAGATATAGCCTTAATTCGATCCGAGATCAAAATCCTCACGACAAAAAAAAAACGTGTTAATTAGCGGCGGATCCAACCACTGGAGAAGACATTGACGGTAGTTAAGCAAATCGCTAGAGAACTGGCCACCTTGCTCACATTGACGGTGGTTCACCATATTTGTCGGAGTATCGCGCCTACATGTTGTTTAGCGATGGTTGCTTTCAGAGCGTTTTGACTGCCAGCATGGAGACATTTAGAGGCGGTTCAGACCCCCCCCCCTATTGTTTTCATAAAATTTTGTTTTAAAAAATTGTGACGGTTTGAACTACCTCTACTGTTTTCTATAAAATTTTGTTTTTAAGGATGATCGTGGTTTTAACCGTCTCCATGTTTTTTGCTTTAATTTTGTTTTCTAAAATTGTGGCAGTTTAGAACTGTCCCTATAATTAAAAAAAAAAACAATTTTAAAAATACCTCTAATTTTTTTTTTTTTAACTAATGGTGGCGATTGACAACCACCCGTACTATTTGTTTGTGTGTGTGCTTTCCTTTTTTTAATTTTCCATAATCAATCCAATATTCTTTTAACCCATTCCTTTTAATTATTCAAACTTAAATTAGCAACCACTGTAATAATAAATTTATATAATAATTAAAACACATTTCATTCAATTTAAAAAGTTAAAATGTAATTTATCTCACACAAAAAATCAAAAGATTATTCAAAGGTACCAATAGACATAAAATTGTCTTTTCTCTCTCTCTCTCTCTCTCTCTATATATATATATATATATATATCCATACATGAAAAAAAAAATAAGACTATAAAACATATATATATATATATATATATATATAGAGAGAGAGAGAGAGAGAGACACATCCATACATGAAAAAAAAAAAAGACTATCAAACCTAAGGAGATTGGAAGTGGCTAAAAGCATTTTTATCATTATTGTTCCATCTTAAAAATTTTCGTATATGTATGGGTGAATTTTGATTTCGAGGAGATTGCACATTAATTTGATCAACGTTATCACTATAAGAATCATACATTCAAATTAATTCCAACAATAATTCATGTAATTGCCAATAAAAAAATGTGATACCATATCGAAAGATAAATTTTTTTATTTAAACAGAAACAACTAAACCAAAGAAGCCATGTTTATCGTGAACTCATCTTGTATAGGCATCACACAGAATAAGCACATGTTCGCATATACAGCAACTAAGAACACAATAGGTACTACCAAAAATCTATCTTTAACCTCCACATTCTCTATAATATAATATATACCAGATCTGTTCTAACATCACATACCTATCTGATGCTCTACATATCTCATTATTTGCATATTCATTTATGAGTTTGAAATAAATATCAAGTAACAAGCATAATAGCAAAAAAAGAAAAACATAAAATTCCAAATACCATGTCTGGACAAAGTAGGTGACAATAAAATAATTGGCTATACCAATTCATGTGCCTTTTGTTTCTAGTTGTTATATATATATATATATATATATATATATATATACACACTTTATGACTCAGAATACCTTTATAATGATTTAGACAGGGAACAGAGTTTTGGTCTCATTGACTCATATGACTACCACCACCTTATCCACGTAGTTCATAAATATTTCTTCTTTTTGTGGATAGAAAGGAGTTAAACAAGCTCTTTAAAACTGAAATGACTTCCAGAAAACTTTTAAATTTGATGCAGTTGGCAATTGCATGCTTGTCTTCAAACATAAAATTAGAAACAGAGAAACTGCCTGTAAACATAAAAATAGAAACAGAGATACTTGTTCAAATTCAGAATTTGTGCAGAGAAAGTCCGTAATACCCTTATCTAAGGTGATATAATCAACATAGATAATGGAGGTACTGAACTTGAATTCTAAAAATCAAATACAATGCTTAACGGTGAACAGATTCTCTTTATTATTTCCATGAGCTCACTTCCTTCTAGCATTGAACATTTCACATATTGAAACATCATAGGTGTCACAAACCCCATCCACAACTCAAACTCTTTCATAAGAAGTTGCAAATTGACATATATGTTGTTCTCAGGCATTTGTTTACCTGGAATGATCATTGAAAGAATGAAAGAAGTTGGCTTCATACACATTCAAGGTAGCAAATTGTAAGGTATCAAAATATAGGCCAAATGCTATAATTTGTACTCATGGTTCCAAAAGGATTGAAACCATCATAGGTTAGACCTAGTTGAACACTTCGAAGATTTGAAGCAAATTCTAGGTGAGTTGCATCAAATTTCTTCCATGCTTTAGACTCTCTTGTATGCTTTATCAAGCTATCATTACAATTCCAAGTTACATGTCATCTCATATACTTAACTATCTTAGTAGACAAAAATAACATTTGCAACCATTGTTTAAATGAAAAGTAGTGTAAAACTTTTGCAAGTTGTTTCTTTTTCTTACTACAGCTCTTTTCTTCCATCTAGATGTTTGACACCTCTTATATATTTCCCTATTCTCATCATCCCCAAACAAGCATGTATCTTAGTGTAATTGAGCCCAAGTTTGGAGATAGTTTTCTTAATTAAACTCATAAAAAGAACTAGGGATCTTAGTATGGTTTTAATAATTCCAAGATCATTGTCATAAATTTATTAGTCATACCATACAAGCACTTGATGTGATACAATTGTATTAGAAATGATAATTGGGAGTACTTCCTGCACCCTTTATAAAATTCATGATTTCCACTGTTAAGTAACTCGTAAAACTTGATAGATGCTCCAACCATCCTCTCACCCGATATCTTTTCATTATTACTTGCACAATCATGAGATGAGTTAGGTTCATTATTGTCATGCAGACTATCAAACCCAAATGCATCATTGATAATGTCTTCTATAGAATTTTGGAGACCTATATTTTGGGAAGTTTTTATCACATGTGCTCTACTAGAAGATGTTATAGGTATATTGTATTCCCCATGCAATACCCACTTAGTGTATTTAGGTAGAAATTAATTTTGAGTCAAGTGATCATATACTTCAGCTATAATCAACCACTTTTTAAATTTACAACCACAACAAGGACATATTACTTTCCCTTTAATAGATTGCCACTCAAATGCAAAATCAAAAAAATCTATTCAACCATTTCCTCTACTCATCTATATTCTTTGACTAACTAATCCATGATTTATCAACAACTATTAATCTAGAAGATAGAGAAGGAATTATAAATGGTTGTCACTGTTAAAGGAATAACTTGATAAAATGGTGTCAACCCCACATCCTCTATTAGATGGTGTGATATTGTCACATCCACTATGTGAGAGAAAAAATATTCCTACAAATTTCTAGTTATCTCTCTAGACACAAAGAAACAAACCAAAATAAAATAAAAATTACAACTCATTCATATCAGTATGACTTAAATCAAAATATCTATTTCTTAAGATTTAAACAAAAATTAATAATTATTAATCTAATAAATAATCATTAATAAATTATTAAATAATTAATAAATATTAATAATATAAATGCAGAATTAGACATGAACCTATAGTTATTGCATTGCACATAACACATGATAGAATTGTAGAAGCTAATGAAGGCATAAAAGAAGCAATGAAGTCAGGTGAAAAGTGCAGCTAGTTTGTAGTTTGGTAAGTAGGTAAAACTAGAAAAATGCGGAGTGTGATGAGTAGACTAGATAATAACATGGGAAAAAAATGTCATTTACATCCAAGGTGCTACTTAAGTATCAAATGATGTGATAGTAGCGACTACGAGCAAGTTCTTATCTTCAAGTTGTTGTAGACAAGGAAGAATAAGGAAAGTGTTGTGCAGATATAATAACTACAAATCTGACAAAAATATATTATGTTTTCTGCTAAAATGATTGTATAGTTGTTTTTTGCTAAAAAATTTTAAGCTTGTAGAAAGATATTAAAGTCAATCATTTTTGCCAAGCCAAAACCAGCAGTTTGTTGACAAAGATCAAGTTTCAGTTCAAAAACCATGAAAAGTACAAAAACCATTGGACTTAGAAATCGGTAAACAGAGTCATAAATGGCAATTTGCAAACAATTAAAATGATAAATGGAAGTTAAGCAGGTAGGCATTATAAACTCAATGAGAAACTTGGCCCATGTTTATACAAGACTACAGTTCCCAGCAGATTAGACACAATCTATACATTAAGTAAACCGAGAATTGTGTTGCTATATAAGATTGTAGCTCCCATGTTTATAAATTATGAGATTAGTTCCCAGCAGAATAAACAAAATTGTGGTTCCTAACTTAAGGTATAATTTTCTTTTCTTCTATTCGGTGATTTACAGACATGCAACCCATGGACTTTGAACTAAAATACATGGATCTCAGGCATAGACAATAGCAGGGAAGCTATATCTTCTAAGAATTTGAGTGCAAAGACCAGTAACTAAGACCAAACACAAGAAAGTCAACAACTTGAACTGGAAGCAAATTTGGAAATCTAAAATTTGGAATTTTGAATCCTCCCAATGAACTAGAAGCAACTACAAAACTCTTAGCAGATGGTACTAATGGGAACCCAAGAATTAGAATTGGGTCAGGGCATGATTAAGTGCATAGTAGTTATAGTTTATTCTAGAAGGCCCAAAATTAATAAAGTAAGTGGGCAGAAAACATTTCAGAAAGCATGCACATGGTCAAGGTAGAAGGATGACCGAATGCATGCTTTCTGGTGAGATAAGGGTGAGATGGCATAGGTAACAGAATGCATGCTCTTTGGTGAGGTAGGGGTGAGGTGGCATAACCCACTGCATGCCAGATTGCATGCAGTGTAATTGACAACTGTTAGTGGGGTAGCTCTATAAAAAGAAAGGGGGAGAGAAGTGCCGGGGCAGTCTGGATTTTTTTGTATTTGGCTTGTGCCAAGGGAACCCTTTTTGGGTTGGGGAGAGCTGAGGCTCTTGTAATTTTCTTCTTACTCTTCTT